>JAOTOL010000443.1:0-68933 GCA_034440575.1 Imbricaverruca yamaguchii | reverse complement strand
ATGTGACTAAACACCCACCCAATGTGAAGCCTGCACGACAACCACTCAGTGTGAAGCCTACACGACACCCACCTGGTGTGGGGGCGACCACGCCCACAGGAGGCACAGCAGCTCTGTCGTGTTCGGCTCCCCAGCGACTGCCGCGCCTTCGACTGCGCTCACTGTGGTCGGTGTTGCCACCTGATCCGGCTATGGCACGACCAGTGGCAAACTCAGGCACTACACGCAATAGTATACTAGTGAAAGGTATAATGGCATTGAACCTTCGACATGTGACACCACGGTATCATAAAGGAACTCAACAATTCGAATATTCCATTCCAGAGTTCTAATACTTATTCAGCTAAATGCTTCGTCGGGGAGGGATATGTCAGCGTCATTTTCGCCCGTGCAAGGCCAGAGCCCACTAGTGGCAGGAATTACATCAGGAATTACCAATAGGAATTGCAAATACATCGGCAGGAAATATTATACTTAGGGTTCGTCATTATCAACTCCTGGCCGTATAATAAATGTCGACATTCGCTGCCAGTCGTGTAGGGTACGACAGTGTCGGCGATCCTTCTGGTGGTACAGGGTACGTCAAGGCCGGCGATCCTTCTGGTGGTACAGGGTACGTCAAGGCCGGCGATTCTTCTGGTGGTTCGGGGTACGACAGTTCCGTGAATCATTTCGGCGCACAAGGTACCACAAGACTGGCGATCCGTTTGGTGGTACAGGGTGCAAGGCCAGCAATCCTCCCGGCGATACAGGGTACGACAGCTCTGGCGATCCTTCTGGTGGTGCAGGGTATAATTGCTGGCGACCCTTCCGGCGGTACAGGGTGCAATTGCTGGCGACCCTTCTTGCGGTACAGGGTACTACAAGACCAGTGATCATTCTGACGGTACAGGGTACGACGGGGCCAGGGACTCTGCTGACGGTACGAGGTACAACAAGGCCAGTAATCCTGGCGGTACAAGGTACGAGAGTGTTGGCGATCCTTCAGGCGGTACAGGGTACAAGGCCAGTAATCCTTCTGCCGGTACAGGGTGCGACAGTGCTGGCGATCCTTCTGGTGATACAAGTTATTACAAGGTCAGCGATCTTTATGGTGGTACAAAGCTGGCGATTCATCTGATGGTATTGGGTACGACGGGGCCGGCAATCCTTCTGGCGATACAAGGTAAAAAGCTGGCGATCCTACTCGTGATACAGGGTACGACAGGACCAGCGACCATATCAGTTATATGCCACGGATTAGTTTGTTGATTAGTTGGGCTTAGGAGCGCATCGACTGCGTAGGTCATACAGCGCCCATGGCAATATTAGATGGACAGCTTGAGAGGATTGGTCCCAACAGTAACAGACAAACCTTCACAAGAAAGGCGAGTCCTTTTGAATTTCTAGTGTTGCATGTTGGTGAGGTGTGTAAATTGCTCTTAAGTTTACATCCGAAATAAAACGAAAAAGTTGTTCTGAAGTTACCATGGGCGATTAGTTAGTCATGTTAGTTAGTTAAGTCATGCCATGTCATGTGAGATTAAGTTAGGCTAAGTTAGGTTAGGTGAGGCTTGGTTAGGCTGCGTCGTGTCAATCCGAATTAACCAGGTTTAGACGGACAATCATAAAGCCTGGAATACTTCCTCCCGAGCACACCAGCATTGCGGGAGATGGCGAAGTTAAGGTGCATCTGGTATTCCAGACGTCAGGTGACCGTTGACGGCAAAAATAAATGCAACGGCGACCAACGGCAGCACTGTATATGGCTATGTTCAGCTGGGCCCTGCCGTCCCACCTGTCAGGCGTGTCTGGTGCCGTCCCACCAACGCAAGGCCACGCCCACGGTCGTGTGCCACAACGGGCGCCGGCTCACCTGAGCGGTGGTCGGCCGGTTCAGGTACCCGTGGTGGCTGGCCATCACCGTCACCATCACCGCCGCCGCCACTGGCGCCGTCGCTGCTGCCGCCGCTGCCGCTATTGCTGTCGCCGTCGGCGTCCCATTTCGACCGGCCTGCAGACGACACTGGCGCACAGGTGAGACAGGGCCGGCGCGGCGGCTCGCCACATCAATCACTACCCAAGCACACTGCTGTGTACCGGCGCAGGCCTGTACGTACGGGAGGCGTCCGGCGGCGTGCGGCTGTCTGCCGGGATCGGCTTCAGGCTGGCAGCGTCTGCAACGACCAGCGGTCGTGTCAGATCAGCCGCACACGGCCACTTCTCACAGGTTGACACGAGCCACGGCACCAACTTAGACATGCTAGATTGTCTATCACCGTACTCTGGCTGCATGGACACCACGCGCACGCCGTATCCTCACGCACGCATGTGATTATCGGTTGGAATATTGCCAATCGGAAGCTCTCTAATCTGGGAGGTACATGACCGATGCAGTCCATACGCCCCTTGACCCAAATAACCAACCAAACTTTCTAGTCACAACTGACTTGGTTACGATGAAGCTCCGATACACACGTCTAAGGTTGACCCCGGTCAGGTAGCCATTGCGCTGTTCTGTAAACAGGCTAGCTGCGCCGCCTGGTCATTGTCGGATATGGGGGAATACTGTCGTCAAACACAAGTTAACACCCCGTGTCGCTGCACCCGAGCAGTGCCTTTGTGTACCGGGGAGGAGGGGTGGGGGCTCCAGGTCAAGACTGCTCAAGGACTAGGACATCGCCAGCCGGGTCAAGGCGCTGAGCTTCGACACCACCTCTGCCAGCACTGCCTATCCGCCGGAGCATGCACCATCCTCCAGCAGATGTTGGAGTGGGAGATGCTGCACCCGGCCTGTCGACACCACATGCTGTAGCTGGCGGCCGAGAAGGCATTCCGAGTCTGCCTAGGCAGTCATCGAGACTATATGTCCAGCTATCCAGGAGATCGTAGAACATCGGGACTTCATCGACCGGACAAAGCCGGCCCAGAACATGGCCTTAGCGCAGCTGTCGGCCTATTGCCTGGACAAGAAGCTGTCGAAGGAGACAGTCGCGATGTTCAGTCGCCACCTCTCGCACACGAGCAAACGACTCGTCGGTCTCGCCTACTTCGCCGTGGCGATCCCTCCGGCGGAGGAGAGGAAGATGGTGAAGGCTCTGAAGGAAGACCAAGGTTATGATGGAATCCGTGGCGGGTTAGTCGAGCAGTATGGAGTGCGCTACGTCCGCGACCAAGAGTATCCCCGACTTCGTGACTCACACGCAGTGCTATATCATTTGTGAAATAGGGTAGAATGTGCCACCTAATGAATACAGAATCGACCTCATTCCTAAAGAAGTATCGACATCGTGTTTCTCGATGCTTTCTTACGAAGTAGCCACGCCTCGTTTATAACAGTATCTCATAAATAAATGTGCCTATGCTCACCATAAGGGATCATGGTATACGGGCATCTTGCAGCGCAATTCCCAGTAAATGGATTACCTGTGATGTAGTCTGTAATGTAATGCCAGCTTATAGTACATGCCTTTTTAGCATTATCCAGAATATAGGTATTCCTAAATTTGGCATCCCAAAACATTGCATGAAGCTTGTGCAGTTTCGGATGTAAGCTATTGGATGATAACTAAGGTTGAATGACTTAAAAAGTATTTCAAGTGACATTAATCCCAAGGTTAATTTTGACATCCTACTGAGCTCGTTTCGACTCTCACTAGCCATTATTCTGCCACCCACACGACTACCTCCTTCACACTCATCGGGACGGACGCCTCCTTCCTTGACGAGCACCCGGCACTCATCGGGACGGACGCCTCCTTCTTTGACGAGCACCCGGCACTCATCGGGACGGACGCCTCCTTCCTTGACGAGCACCCGGCACTCATCGGGACGGACGCCTCCTTCCTTGACGAGCACCCGGCACTCGTCGGGACGGACGCCTCCTTCCTTGACGAGCACCCGGCACTCATCGGGACGGACGCCTCCTTCCTTGACGAGCACCCGGCACTCATCGGGACGGACGCCTCCTTCCTTGACGAGCACCCGCCACTCGTCGGGACGGACGCCTCCTTCCTTGACGAGCACCCGGCACTCATCGGGACGGACGCCTCCTTCCTTGACGAGCACCCGACACCCGTCAGGACGGACGCCTCCTTCCTTGACGAGCACCCGGCACTCATCGGGACGGACGCCTCCTTCCTTGACGAGCACCCGGCACTCGTCGGGACGAACGCCTCCTTCCTTGACGAGCACCCGGCACTCATCGGGACGGACGCCTCCTTCCTTGACGAGCACCCGGCACTGGTCGGGACGGACGCCTCCTTCCTTGACGAGCACCCGACACTGGTCGGGACGGACGCCTCCTTCCTTGACGAGCACCCGACACCCGTCAGGACGGACGCCTCCTTCCTTGACGAGCACCCGACACTGGTCGGGACGGACGCCTCCTTCCTTGACGAGCACCCGGCACTGGTCGGGACGGACGCCTCCTTCCTTGACGAGCAACCGGCACCCGTCAGGACGGACGCCTCCTTCCTTGACGAGCACCCGGCACTGGTCGGGACGGACGCCTCCTTCCTTGACGAGCACCCGGCACTCATCGGGACGGACGCCACCTTCCCTGACAAGCATCCGGCACCCGTCGGGACGGACGCCTCCTTCCTTGACGAGCACCCGGCACTGGTTGGGACGGACGCCTCCTTCCTTGACGAGCACCCGACACCCGTCGGGGCGGACGCCTCCTTCCTTGACGAGCACCCGGCACTGGTCGGGACGGACGCCTCCTTCCTTGACGAGCACCCGGCACTCATCGGGACGGACGCCACCTTCCCTGACAAGCATCCGGCACCCGTCGGGACGGACGCCTCCTTCCTTGACGAGCACCCGGCACTGGTTGGGACGGACGCCTCCTTCCTTGACGAGCACCCGACACCCGTCAGGGCGGACGCCTCCTTCCTTGACGAGCACCCGGCACTCATCGGGACGGACGCCTCCTTCCTTGACGAGCACCCGGCACTGGTCGGGACGGACGCCTCCTTCCTTGACGAGCACCCGGGACTCGTCGGGACGGACGCCTCCTTCCTTGACGAGTACCCGGCACTCGCCGCCGCTCGTTGACCCCACCGGCTCTGAGTCGTCAACGACTTCGCCGAGCGGGGTGTCGCCCTCGTGCAGGACTTTAACCTCGCCCTCACCGAGAACAAGGACCGGTAGCATTCCTGCTCCACCTGGTGAATGACCACGACAGCCGCTTCCCCGATGGCTGCAAGTATTGTGACCGCTTGAAACTAAACGCCGAGTGGGTGAACATGAGACCCCCTCCAGTTACCAGGGGCTAGTACTCGAGAAGTGGTTGGTTGGTTAGTGGAGTTTAGAGGCGCATCGACTGCATCGGCTAAGCAGCGCTCATAACATAGTCCGTGAAACAATAAGGTGTACACGGAAGTCAGTCGACGTGGCAATTGCATGTGACGGGATCGAAGTAGGGGGTACTGACGTGCGGCGATCCTCGTTTTGCCACGAATTCAAAATCGCATTAATGGGGAGCAAACATGACGTAAAAATTGATTTATGATAGGAAGCAGACGAGTCAATTCAGCCATCGAGGACCGACCCTTAGCACATTCATAAGGAAGATAGAAGCACGTCCAAAGTGGCGTCTGCGCTTACAGGTAAGTTGGCTGTAGGCAATCAGTACATGCCGCTCGAGAAGGGTGGGACCCAGCAGGTAAAAACATATATTACAATATATTGTATAATAGTCCAAGGTCATATTGTGAACTAAACAATGCATCATTTCGAATAGGAAGAGAAATAGCGCACCTGAGCGAGCATCTCACTGTTTAAAAAGTTATATGCACTCCGTAGTAAAACTTCTCGGTGTAAACTCTAAATATTAATGTATTTAAAAAAATGCTGGAGCGTTTTCTTCAGCTTCACAACTTGCGAATGTATCCTATATAAATCGCAACTGTATATATTGCCACCTGCCTAAGTACCACCATACTGTACTCTTACGTGATTCCGTTTTCTTTCTCTCGTTGACTTATGTTATGCTGTTATGTTTTGCAGCCATGCTTATCAGCATTGAAAGATATTCATGCCAAATGTTTTTTAACGAAAACTGATCAGACCAGAAATGAAAGTAGCTCACGTTTCTGTTGCAACTGCCGGAACATCTCAATAAAGCTGCCGTCATTCTCGAATGCGTTCGCAGGTAGCGTGGCAGGAGACTGCTCTGAACTTGCCGCCTTTGGCACTCCCACACGGAAACTGAAACATTAAATCTGGATGAGGGACCATGCTCTATCAGCATCATGGTAACAAATGAGCCTCCACAACAACACTTGAGACAGAGATACTGTGGAAGTGAAACTGGTGCGTAGCTTACAGGCATACCGGGTATAAATATATCACCTGCATCAGTGTATCTTTCACATGAGCGCCGAATAGCATCCCGGTGCGCCTTCAGCCTAGCACATCGACATACCATTGTCGTGTGGTGCGAGCTTCACATACTCGGATACATCCGCGACATCGTCGTGTGGTGTGAGCTCCACATACTAGGACACATCCATATGGTATTATTGTGTGGTGTGAGCTCCACATACTAGGACACATCCATATGGTACTGTTGTGTGGTGTGAGCTCCACATACTCGGACACATCCACGACATTGTCGTGTAATGTGAGATCCACATACTCGGACACATCCACGACATTGTTGTGTGGTGTGAGCTCCACATACTCGGACACATCCACGACATTGTCGTGTGGTGTGAGCTCCACATACATGGACACATCCACGACATTGTCGTGTGGTGTGAGCTCCACATACTCGGACACATCCACGACATTGTCGTGTGGTGTGAGCTCCACATACTCGGACACATCCACGACATTGTGTGGCGTGAACTCCACATACTCGGACACATCCACGACATTGTGTGGCGTGAACTCCACATACTCGGACACATCCACGACATTGTCGTGTGGTGTGAGCTCCACAAAACCTACACGATTTACTACACTGGAATAGGATTTAACAGCGACATAGCTAATAGAATGAACACATTTAACAGCATTCAGCCACCCCGACCTATATTTGACTGGACCCGACCAGACGGAGCCCGACCTAAGCCGACCCGTACGTCTGTTTGTGTGCCTCGAACAGCCTGCGCGAGCTGGTCGCAGGGCTCAGGCTGAAAGCCGGCTGTTTCTCTTCCTCCGTTGATCTGCTGGCGACCGGAACGGCCGCCGACGGGTCGGAGCTGGCGGCACGCTGTTTGGCTTCGATTTCGCGCTTTTTCTCCTCGATCACGCGCTGTTGGCGGCTCATCTCTGCCAGCTTTGTGGCCGGATTTGAGCGCAGCGCCATGTCGGCCAAGGACGGTCGGTCGACACCGAGTCGCACGTCAGGTCACGGCGCGCCACCAGCGCCTGCGGGCAATCAACATCCATCACACTCTGTTAGTTATTTGGGCTTAGGGGCGCTTCGACTGCTTCGGTCATACAGCGCCCATAACATCCATCACCCTCAAGTGCCTGGTCACAATCGCTGAAGGACAAGGCCAGTTGAGAAGCTTCAAGAAAAAATATTAGTGATGGTAAACCTGTGTCCTTTCTAGTCATTCAGTACAATGAAACATCAGCAATATTCCTGGTTATTCAGCATTCATGCTAGCTAGGATGTTATATTGAAAATATAAATACAAACCACAATTGAGATGCACCCATAGCACAAATGATAGATGCATACATAGCACAAATGCCAGGCAAGAGGTAGTAAGGCACTTGCAGTGTAGACACACGGATATTCAGAGAGCTGGATGTGAAGAAAAACATTGTTAGAATGCTCAACATTTTACTTCCCCCTCCCAATCGAAATCCCTAAAAGCACTTGTGTATGGTTTAATTATCATTATTGCATTAAAGTTTGATATGCGATGGGCACTCTCGGTTGTTAGGTGTTCAGCATATCCTATAACAGTGTCCGAAATTCATAAACTTGGGTGAGATTCAACATGTAGTGAAATGTTTTTTGTGCTGTTTATCTGCACATAATAAACTTCACATCAAGCATTTAAGTTCAGATATAGACTGCTGGCAGATAATGAACACCCCAAAAAGATCCCATCGTGCAAGAGCTAATGCTGGTTATGAACAAACATTGCTCACATCTCACCCTATCTCTGCGACATATATTTGACGTGCCGGCGGCACGCCAGCTGGCACCAGCTTGATATGCACGACCAGACGGCTGATAAGTTGTTCAGCCGCGGCTATTGACGCTATTGAAATCTTAGAAGAGGAAATGAAGCAGGGGCATAAATTGAGATTCATCAGAAGAGATGTGATGCACATTTGACCAATGACACCAGTGTTCTGAAGTTCATTTTGCATAACAAATGCCAGGGATGAGAGAAAAGTAAAATGCCAGGAATGCATGTACAATTTGGGGCACATACAACATTGAATCCCAATTGCAGCTGCAAGACTGATGCAGTCAATGTGACCCTACATTCCAAATACTAATTGCACCTTTTCAATTTGGTTCAAGGAAGACACTCTTTATATGTGTGAATAAAGACAAATATCAATGAGCAATTTTGGGATGCAATATCTACTGCTAAGCAAAACTGGATCCATCTTGCATGCTCCTATCCTCTAGCATGCACTAGGAAAGTTACCCATTTAAGTACATACATTTTTAATATAAAATCGTTGTCTGAGGCAATGTGGCATGGTTCAGTACTTCTCAACCATGTCTGAAAAGTAAACAGAACCAAGCATTTTTTAAAGGTAATATTGAACACTCCATTAGTGTTTGCTCCCCCCTCACCCCTCCAGAAAGTCCAGACACAGTGTATGTATGCCCTGACAAACACTATGTTTCACCTCTTGGCTATGACAAGAAAGACTCAGACAGGTTGGTTCTCACTCTTGCAGTAAAAAGGCATGCTCTCTCATGTCAGTTAATGTGTATATTACATATTGGAACAGTTGGTCTGAAGAGCATCATATTTGTATGATACATATTGCATTTATTGGAAGTGTTATGCTCTATTTGTGGTTTATATATTGCCTGTGGTATGCTTCATGTGATCTTTGTTCTACATTCTAGGTTGTTTTTTGGTGAAAGTGGCACCTTGCCATCACTATATATTGTTGTTAATACTATCCCTTCCTTCAAGCCCTGGTTACCCAGCTGCTGTGGTACATACTATCAAGTAGGATATCTCCTAAATTTACCATTCTGCTTTCAGAATTTTCCCTGCCCAGCCTAGTTCCTACATTCTGCCAATATGGTACCATGAAGCCATCCACCAACTATCTTTCATCAGGAACATACAAAATGACTGGACCAGAATCTGCTATGTATGGCTGTGCTGCATGCCATTTGTGGCAGTTCCAGCAGCCTCAGCTTGTGGAGAAAACTCGATCTTATATTGTAGAAGCATCTTATGAACATGAACTCTGCTATGAATCATTCTGGTGATGTTACCTGAGAAACATGTGAATGTTGCATGTTTGATCTTGATGTGTTACCTGTGACAACTAATCAGAAATGACATAATAAAAAGGAATTAAAACAAGAATTAAAACATTTTAATTTGTGAGTATTGCACATCTCACATCACATGATTGGTAAAATATATGGCCAAATGCATAGAGATGCAGTTGAAATGCACATGTGTATTGTGATAATTCAGCAGATGTCACAGCATACCTTCAAGCAGTGTTGTGATGAAAAAGTGTGTAAGATTCCTGCTCTAATTAATCCAATATATTGATGATGTTCATGGAGGTATTGTAGAAAGGGACTGCCAACAAATGACAAATTGTGGGGATGAGTTTGCTATATGCTATCAATTTTATTTATTTAATTAACTATGCATGCAACAAGGTACACATGCATTCAGGTTGATCTTTACATGGAATGCCAGGCATGTTGTAGAATTGTAATGAGCTTACTTGCAGGGAAATATGCATTGTGCATAAAGCAGGCCACATAATAAATTATCAGTCAGGGTAGACAGACACAATCAGCTGCCTAGAGGTGCAGGTAGCTTACAAGACAAATTTTGCATACATTTTACCTGAGGAGCAAAGTGGCTAGGTTTGCCTATGATGTTGGGCTTGGTTAGGTTACTGAATTTATTAAATTATTTTTTTTTTAAACCTGGAAAAAGCTTATGAAACATTACATTAGAGTTGGTTTTTCATGTAAAGTTTTAGAGCAAAAATTTATAGAATTGTGGCATTTTTCTTAAAATTATTTTTTCATGGGATGTTAGCTGGTAAGGCAGTGCTACACTTTTCCTTTTCCCAATATTTTTCTGCTACATTACCCATTTCCAAGCCCACTTTTGGTGATATTTTCCCAGCCAACTGAAAAGTATGCATTTACAGAGAAAATGAGTAACCACATCATGTTGATCACATACATGAACATTGTGCTGGGAAAACAAATTCCAAGTATTCAAAAGCTACATGGCACAAATTTGCCAAATGCCCTGAAACCTTCAGCATGCTGCAGCCAGCTAGAAAATTATCCTGACTTAATGATAATATGAAATGGCTGTGGACATCCATGTTTCCAACAAGATAGAAACACATCACAGTCACAGTTCCCATCTTTGTAAATAGCATACTTTTATGTTGTGGATTTTCACACAAAAAATGCAAGATAAAATCACCATTTTCATGCTAAACATTCATATTCAAAATGTTAATGTTTACACTTTTGAGGAAAATTATCTGGTTCCAGTCTCTCCTCCCACTCATCTTCAGGCTTGCCCATGCCTATCAAAATACTGGTACCTAGGTAGGTACATATATCCCCACCTGGATTACACAGGGTTAAAATAATGGTTCTTTATTAGGTGGGAGATGTCAAAACTGGCACAGTAGGATGTAAAAATTTGCCATGGAATTAGTTTAATTTAATTTTTATGTATTTCAGACTATTTTGAGCCAAGGATGAAGGTACTTATGACCATTCATTTGTCATTTGCTATGCAATTCATAATTGAGGAAGAGCTGTATTCAGGATGGAGAAAATTACCCATGCTATAAGCTGATACTATATGCTATATCATATACTTAGGCTGGATTATTTGATTATTTGGGCTTAAGGGCATCCCATATTATAGTTAATGCTTTCACCAAAATTCCCTCACAAAATGTTTATGTATCACTATTCCTTATCAAGAGCATTAACATGATACTTATAAAAGAGATACTGTTAGAACGGAGACATGAAGATTTCATTAGCACCAGTCAAGGGGCAGGAGGATGGTGCATCTTGGAGAAGGATGTCGATTGAGTGTTCAGAAAGTGGTATTTTCCACCATATTTCACGAATAATTTATCACTGGAATTACAAGCAAATAATGTCAGGCCATAGCACTTCCAGCTTCCCTAGGTTGTGAGTCTAATTTTCACATCTTCAACTTCATATATTCCTGGAAGCCCTGTGCAAACTCACCAAAAATCGGTTCAGAAATAACAGGACAATAATTATCTACCATTTAATTACACTATTCCCGCAACCATCCGGTAATCGGATTATAGCTATTAAACCACGGGTACGTAGGCACCTCTCCCCTACTACTAACGCCTTGGTACTAATACCCAACTAATGCTATTGCAATTTAATCTTGAAAGATTTCTAGTTCTAGCCCTGATGACGTAAGCAGAAATATCCGATAATTTTAGTAGCACATACCGGGATTTTGGTAGGTACGATTAAATCACTTGCACGTGCTAAATATGCTATTGGAACTGGCTCCTTGGCCTTGAAATATAACCATGGATAATGTACGCCTGGATTGGAAACTCCACGTCGGCGCCTTCCATCTACGTGTACCACCAACGGCGCCAACCTGCCACCTAGCGGAGGGTAAGTAAGAACATGGAAACGAGGCCAGTTTTAGGCCGTGCGCCTATGGGATTTCTGGGTGCGCATTTCTCATTGGTATTACTTCCAATTGATTCAGCCACCCCAGGATAATTGCATCTCTCTTTCATAATGCATAATTGATCAAGGAACCTTGCTGTTCCTTCCTCACTGATTTATTACGCTCCGTTCTGAAGTTGTGATGCGAATTGAAGGCATTTGTGAGAGGGAGCCCATTTCGCCGAAGGGGTCGGCCCACCTGTTGATTTCTTAAAATTATCGAAGAGGGGAAAGTTCATGAAAGCAATAGGCAGACCAAGATGAGTAGGGGGTCGCATTACATAGGCTAGATGCATACATATGCTAGAAGTTGAAATTATTTCGGGTGGGAGGAACCAAGCATAGCCTAGGTAATGCGCGAATGCGAATGCATTTCACTCGCGAAGAAAAAAATTGGCGGTTCTCTTTTCGCCCCCACCCTCCATGTTCATTATGTTAGCAATGCATTCGCATTCGCATTCAGCATCCTATTCGCACACTCTCCGATTTCGTTCATTTTTTCAGGACATCATCTTTGTGGCATGCGAAGGTAAGGCAAACAACAATTATTCAGTAGGATGAGCAGTTCGATCTCCAGAGGTCAAGAAAGGTCATACGGGTCAAAAATAAAGTACCGCATGCAATTGAAAGTATTTCACTTAGCCGAATGGTTCCAACGCCTAGATGTCGGCTGTTCATCGAAGATGCAGCACATCAAATTACGTGACCTTCAATGTCATAGTTTGACCTCAGGTCACCAAAGTTGGTTTTACTCATGGAGTATAACTTTAAAACTTAAAACTCTTTTTACGGGTTACCGAATAATATCATGGTGACACATTGGATATACCTGATTTTTGCAGGGGGTAGTCTACATAGCACGTACATGTAGCTATGTACTTGTGCTATATTAATTTTCATCGAATATAGCACATCGATGAAAATTACCCATCATTACCCATTCATCACCGTTCGCCAAAAAGTCCAAACATTGCAAATATACGAAATTCTGGTGTACCCGATAATTTCCGCAAAATTTTACTTCGCACCACGAAATAACACCTGAACATTAGGTATGGCTCATGGATGCAGCACATTGAAGCGTAAGGTCTTCAATCTCATAGTTTAGCCTATATTGACAAAATATTGTTTTGACCGTGCAGTATTGTCATCTACGGGGTACCGAATAATACCTTCCTAAATACACTAATCGGATGGGCATTGGAGCCAAATAATCTCCCATCACACAAGAAAGCAGCACATCCAAGCATGTCATCTTCACGTTCACCATTTGACCTCAGGTCAATGAAGATTTTAACATTGCACCCTATGGGAAAATCACGGAGTACCGAATAGCACGTTCCTGAATACATGCATCGGATGGGTATTAGGACCGAGTAATCGCCCACCGAGCAAGGAAGCAACACATCCGATAATGTGACCTGCAAAGTCAGCGTTTGACCTCAGGTCAGGTTTGATGAAATTAAGGAAATGAAAGTGGTCCACTGAGGTACCACATGTGGGCCAAACGAAGCATTTAATGTAGACTATCTCAACAATGATGCATGCCCTATCAATACAAAAACAGTCAATGATGCCCGCCGCGAGGTGGAACCAGCAGACCGCGCACGGGTCGCCCGACAGTCACGGGTCCAAATTGCTGACGGTACATGTCACTTTTTGCCAGACAGTTGCCTTGTATACGTTCGTTTGCTCGAGCTGTTTGAATACTTACGACCGTATCCCTTGCCCAAAATATAGAGCAAATTTGGCGCTGAACTTTAGACCTAGGGTTTCGGGACGCGGTGTTTCTACGGACTTTACACTGGCCTAGAGGAATTACCCCACAGTGCGCTTTGAGGGTCCCGGTGAATTTTCGTCCTTCAGTTGTGATCTTTGTGCTCCACTGTGTTTATTTGGCGTTCCTTGCTCATATTTGTGAGACACCAGCACGATATTAGGGGCACAGTAAATATTTATCGGGATCCCGTCTCCACTTTTTGGGCCCAGTCGTGTCGTTCCGGAAGAATCCGAAGTCAATTTTCTGGGCTCGAGAGTTTTTGGTGACTTATGAAGTATTCAAACGAGCTCCGGTATGTTTTCGGTGCCGCATGCGATTTGTTAAGGCATCGGTTTGTATGTTTGGACTAAGGGGCGATTTTCCTGGCTCGACCATATATTTTTTGGAATCTCTCTTTATTTTGGAGTGTTCCGGCTTGATCCTTGTCGGGCTCCGATGATTTTAGGGCTACTGTGCGTATTGGGACATAGACGCAATTTTTTGGGAGCCCCGTGGGAATTATTGGTGCCTCGACCAGAAGTTGTGCGACCACCGACAGGAGCTTTGGGTCGCATGCGCGACATTTTGTGGTTTGGCGCTAGTTCACAGGCTGCGTTGCACTTATCTGACCCCAAGGAAGATGAGTGCAACGCAGAGCATTCTAGCGTTCCCCGGCGAAAATTTTTGAGCTCGGTGCAAGTTTTTTTGGTGTCCGCTGCATCAATTTATAACCTCTAATTCTGGGGGACCCAACGCCAATTTATCATGCCCTAGAAACATTTTTCGGGACCCCGGCGCGATTCGTGGGTTCTTGGGAATCCACATCGTTAGGATAGAGGGGGATTGTCCTCTTTAACATGCCACAGCGGCTGCTCAAGTAGCTCTATTCAGCACCCTTTTGGCACCCTTCAGAATAGAAAAGCCCTTAGGATAATTTGTTTTTGGAACCTGTTCTGAATTTTCCGGTGCTCGACTGGACTCGATAGACTCCCTTTGTGATTTGTTGGGGTCGACTTCTATTTTTGCAAGCCTCCTGTGCGACATTGGTAAGCCCCGTTACGATTCTTCGGGCTCCCGGTGCATTTTTGCCCGTGCTCCAACGCGGTTCTTTTCGGCGCCCGACGCATTTGTGGGGTCTTCGTCGCATTTTTTTGCGTTCGCAGAGTGACATTTCGGGTAGAAATTGAGTTTCGGGAAGCCAGCTGCGATCTGTGGGGCATCGGCGCTAATTTTTCGGTCCCTAGCGTGATTTCGAAGGTCAGCGGCGCGACGTTTTTGGGTCTAAGTGCGATTTGTGGACCATGTCGTCATTTATTGGGATGCCTATCCCAAGTTTTAGTGCCCTCGACACGTCTTTGGGGGCCAAAACGTCTTGGCTAATTTTGGAGTGATTAACGGGAACACAGGGAATTTCCACGTCCGGACTCCTTTTTTTTGTTGCGCCGGCTTCCTTTATTGGCTGTTCCCGATGTGATTTCTGAGGTACCGGTACGATCCATCGAGACCCTGGCATGATATTGAGGGGCCCGGGCGCGAACCTTTGGTACCTTCAGGCTCAACGTGATTTACAGGGCCCTGCCGAACCCTTTGTGATTTAAAAAACCCCGGCACGTCATTTTTTGGGCTCCCAGTGTGAGGTTCGGGCCCCAGGCCGAAAATCACACTGGGAAAAACCTTTTTCAATCCCAACGTTTTCAGGGTCCCAGCCCGTCATTTTGTGGCCTCCATCGTGCTGCATGGCACCGTGATAGCGGTGGCACAAGCGTTTGGATCATTCCAGCTAAGTCAATTCTCCGGCAAGTTATGCGGTACCCCAGATTTGACATTGCTGACCTTTTCGCATCTGAAAGCGAAATAGTTCGTGGTAGGAAAAAATCGTTTAGTGATGCATGTTGCGGTTCTATGTGACCAACCAGTATAGCAGACTTGCCTCTCGCACGACAATCCCACCGACGCGCCCCTCTGCTCCCACGTCGCCGGGCTCTGGGCGCGCGCCTGCCACGCCTGGTCCCGCGTGGGCGCACGCCCGGATCAGCTGGGTGGAAGCCCCGGACGGGCCGGCCCGAGACCATTACTTGGTCAGATCAGAACACGGTAGTAGCCACACAAGGATATAGTGACAGCGGACTCGCTCCCTCACCAGATCAGGTCCGTCGTCGCCGAGGTCGACGAGGCGTTAAGATAGGAGCGATCAAGCGCATGCTAGCAGATAGTTTCCAAGCCGCTCCACTCTCACTCGCAGACACATACGGAATCAAGCAAGCATCAAGCGTCGTAAAACTGGCCAACCATCACCATGCTTCCAGCCACCAAACTCCCAGATTCAGTGACCTGAATGAATCGACACCCCCCGGAGGAGTTGTGGTGGTATATTGTTTTAAAGAAAATGTATGATCTGTTATTTAGGACGAGACTCAGAGGTATATCTGGGATGCTGGCTAGTGCACTGTCCATTTTGTTGCATATTGGTCTTGTATTAGATGTATGGCACCATCAAAGCTTATGCTTCATCTCTGACGCCACAAAACATTGTTGAGTCAGGGCAGATACAAAGGGGGACTTGGGGAATGTGCCTCCTTCTCATGGAATGTTGCGGTTCATCAGGCCGGTAAAAAAGGAGCCCATCTGGGAAGGCTCGAGATAACTCTCTGTACTTTTTTTTTAATTCGAAAGAGCCCCTCCAAAAGAAGTAAAAGGTGCCTCTGCAGTATGCTCGAATGGACCCCCGCCGAATTTGTCGGCCAGAGGCTACCCTTGGAAGGAAAACCTCCCAAAAGACTGTATCTAAAATATATCGTCTAAAAATCAGCTCTGGCCTCCAAAATTCGTATCGGGGCCCCTGAAAATAACAGAAATAGCATTGAGGACACCGAAGCATCGTACAGGGCCCTATAAATGTCGCCGGCGAACAAAAAAAAAACATGAGGCGCCCGAGAATCACCTTAGGTGCCAAAAAAAAATCGCTGAGACCTGTAGGAATGATGCTGTAGGCTCCAAAATGTCGGACAGGGGCCCCACAAAATTGCATAGAGGCCCTGAAAATCACACTGGGGCCTCAAAAGGACGTGCCGGCACCCCGAAATGGGGCTTAGAACGCAAAAAGTCAGGCCGGGTCCTTGAAAATGTAGTTGGGGCCCTAAAAGTCGTGCCGGGACCACTGAAAAGCACGCTGTGGGCCCCGACCGACCCGTTTTTACACTGAGGTCCCTTGAAAAAACGAAAGAAGTCTCGCCGTGGCTGGGTCCCAAGAAATTTCGCCGCGGCCGGGACCCAATAATTATCGCCTTGAGTCCTTGAAAATGATGCTGGAAGGCTAAAAAGATCACTGAAAATCGCAGGGCCACTGGAAATCGCACTAGGGGCTCAACAGGTCGCACCGGGGCCCGCCATTCCCATCAGGACCCCAAGCAAATGAAGCTGGGGCAACGAAAAAGGTCGGACAATAAAAACCATTCTGCTCCCCCAACAATCGCACCAAAGGCACACAAGAATGCGTCGAGGAAGCTAAACTAGTGGTCCAAATAAATGACCCAGGGGCCCAAAAAAACCGCACTGGAACCCCAAAAATCACGTCGCCTTTGAAACATGACCTAGGGGTACAAAATATCGTGCAGGGGTCCCACAACTTGCAACTGCCCCACAAAATATATTCTTACCCGGAGAATCGCTGTGTGGTTTCACAAATCGCGTCAATGAACCAGAAAACGTCCAGCCCCGGAAAATACACTTGCCACAGAAAAAGTCGCACAGGGAGCCGAAGAATCGTACCCAAAAAAAATCACACGGCGACTCGATCGGATCGACCCGAGCACCAGAAAATTAAGAACAGGTCACGAAAGAAAACTTAACGGAAGGATTTTTATCCTTTCAAGCGTGCCATCGCTTGAAAGCAAAACTCGGTGAGCACCCGCAGTGGCGTACGAAAGTGAAAATGCTCTCTTTCCATCCTGAGTAAAATGGGCTCCCAAGAATCGCGCTGGTTCCCCATTTCGTATCTGAGCACCCCGAATTCGCATACGGGGCTCGAAAAAAAAACAGGCCACAAAAATATCTCACCGGGCCGTTAGATTTGCAACGGGACTCGCCAAAAGTGCGCTGGACCCCAGGTAATCACAACGCGCCTCGCAAACTCCGGACAGGCCCCCAAGCATCTCGTTCTGGACCCAAAATTCCGGCCAGAAGGCCAAAAAAATATATGTCTGGGCATCAAAAAATCCGGTCAGGACTAAAGAAAAATTCGCGTCTGGGTCCCAAATAAACAAAGCATACCCCCAAAAATCGCATCGGGACACCAAAAAGAATAAAGCCGGAGCCTTCCAAAATGAGGAGTGATTAAAAAAGTTTGAGCCAGGAAAATCGCTCAGGAGTCCCAAACATAGCACCAGGTGCCTTCAGCAATCACGTACGGCCCGTAAAAACGTACTGGGGCTGGAAGATCGAAGAGGGACGCAAAAATATGGCGCCGGGGGTCCCATAGAAACAGACCGAGATTCGGACATTACTAAATCAGAAGAGGTCTCCAAAAATCGCGTCGAACGCAGAACCCTGGCGTCGGATCCCAAGAACCATTCGCCTGGGCTCGAAAAGTCGCGCCGGTACCCCCAAAGTCGTGCCGGGGCCCCACAAATGTGTGTCAGGAACCCCAAATAAATGCAGCAGGAACCTAAGAGGACACCGGGAGGCCGAAAAGGCGCCGGATCCTGTAAAGCGCCCAGAATCTCTTTTTAAAAAAAACACAGGGCCTTTAGACATAAAGACATAAAGACATAAAAGATTAGTGCAACTATGAGTCACAAGGGCCCTTCTTGGTTGCACTCTGTACACTGAACCAGTTGCCCACCAAATCTGTCAATCAGCTCTCCCTGTAATACTGAAAAGCAAGCCCTTTATTCTTATGATTATCTACGCTGTTTTTAAAGATGTTCAATGTGTTGCTACTGACAATGTTTTCTGGCAGCTGGTTCCAGTGTTCTACTACCCTGTTGGTGTAAGAAAGTTTGCCTTAACCTTGTTCTGCTGTGGTTAACTTTAATTTTGAATTTATGACCCCTAATTGCATCATTTCTATTCAATTTAAACATTTCCCAAAGGTATCCCCTCTCCAGACCATGGACAAATGTAAATACCTCGATGAGATCTCCTCTCAGCCTTCTATATCTAAGTGAAAACATATTCAATTTCTTCAATCTTACCTCATATGTCAGGTTACTTATGCCATGAACCATTTTTGTAGCCCTCTTTTGCACTCTATCTAAAAGCCAACAATATTTTTCATAGCTAGGAGACCAAGCTTGGATGCAGTATTCCAAATGTGGCCTGACGTATGCACAGTAAAGCTCCCTGATCACTTCCTCACTTCTGTATGATACATTCCTATGTATTGCCCCGAGCATTCTCAGTGCCTTCTTCCTGGCTTCCTTGTTCTGTTCTGATGCCCCCAGTTTTGTGTTTAGAATAACACCTAAATCCTTCTCCTGTTGAGTCACTGATAGCACTTGGCCACCCTTCAAGTATGGAGCCTTCATATGCTGCTTACCTACATGCATGATTTTGCACTTATCAAAATTTAATTTAATTTGCCATTCATTCAAAGCATGTCATTTAGACATGCTTTGCATGCCTAAATGAACACACTGAGAGCTCTAAGCACCACACCGAAAACCCTCAGAGCACACCGGGGCCATGGAACTGCATCAGGACTTCAAAAGGCAGGCTGGGGCTCGTAAAAAGGAGCATGGACCAAAAAAGGTCAAGCACTAAGAAACACTTCGTGGTGTTCAAAAATGCCCAGTTGCATAATATAATAAATCATAATTATCAATTAGTAATAAGATGAGGGTACCTATCAGCATTAATCAGTACACAATAAAGCAACAACACCCTAGCAAGAGCCGGGGGTCTAAGAAATATGTTCTGGGCCCCTAACAAACAAACAAAAAATTGCTGGAGCCAAAATACACATCCGTGGACGAAGAAAAACGCAACGGATCGGAAAAAGGAATACCGATCCAGGGCCTCGGTTCGGTAGTCAGCCTGTGGGCATATTCGACTAAAGAGACGAAATGCATCAAGGATTAGTAAGAATCCGTGTCTGAACTGCCAGAAAATGCCGGAATAAGATAACTAATCATGGAATTGAATTTGTCGAATTTTCACAGCGAACCCCCATGCGAAGCATTCCATCGCGTAGAACATGGCGCAAGAAGATCATCGTGTGGTAGCAATTAGCAAATCGTAGGAGGTAGCAGAAACCATAGAATCGCACGAAGTGTGGTGAATGCGCTGTATGCGCAAGTCGGGCACAGGCACAAACGTCGGCGTGGTGGCGACCGGATGATATGAACTGGAATGCCTCAAATTTTAAAATATTGCATTTTAAAGTGATTTGTACATGTGTAACTTTGCAATTCTTAACACCCCCTGCAGGGCCTCTGAAAATTTCGCGCACTGGAGGGGGCGGATTCCGCCCCTCCCCCGCTAAGATTTCGGCTCCTATTAAGGCTAGAGCAACGAAAGTTGCAGAGTTGATGGGCACGATGGTGAAGTCTATTGTGTGCAAATGTCATGACCTTAGGTCGATATCTTCAAGGTCAAATGAGGTAAAAATATCAAAGTTGTATGGATTTGCGTGGCTTGGCTTGTCATCGTTATGGATCGCTGTGATTTTGTTTAGATGCCAAAAAATTGGCATTAATGATGTTTTGGACATTACTAATGATCCAATACAGATGTCAGATACAGATGCCATTTGACCTCAGGTCACCTATATAGGAGCACTTTATCAGGTCATGACCTGCTTCAGTTAGCGGAACCGGGCTGCCATCCCGACTGCTCTGTTGGGCAGCGCGGCACAATCGGCTTCGCAAAGAAAGGACTAAAATACAGGAATACGCTTTGGCACACAAAGACAAACAGTATATTTCCGGATGTGTAGGGAGTAACATGCAAAGTAACATCAACCGCATGACTGTCATTTGCATTTATGACAACATTCCACTTGACCAAGTTTGGTTCCATTAGCCTGTCATGAACTTGTCCTGACTTGACCTCGGCGTCCTAACATTACTTTTAAATTATATAGCATAAAAATATGCATGAAACAAGTCGCTAGTGTTGTTAGGAACACTTACCTTTTGCCAATATCCGGGAAGCGCAGCAACGCCGATTTTTGTGGTCTGGCGCTGCGATTTTCTTTTACTTTAGCGGCCCTTACCTTGAAAACTGTTGGACCGATTTTCATTTTTCTCACTTTAAGCAATGTATCGGTCATTTCTATGCAGGTACGCAAAAATTGGCCTACATCGGCCGGTACAATATGGAGTTATGAACGAAAGATCGGAGGGTGGGAGGATTTCGCCCTCCACCCTCCAGGACGTGTCAGGACGTGTTAACCTGTTATGAACTTGACCTGACTCGACCTCGGTGACCTGACATGACTTCGAAATAATGTAGCATAATAATATACATCAAACAAGTTGTTAGTGTTGCCAAGAACACTTACTTTTTGCCAATATACGGGAAGCGCACCAGCGCCGATATTTCTGGTCGGGCGCTGAAATGTTTTTCTTCTTTAACGACCCTTAACTCGAATAATTTTCTGTCAATTTTCGTTTTTCTTACTTTAAGCAGCGCGGCGGTCATTTCTAAGTAGGTACGCAAACAATTGAGTATATCGGCCGGTAAAATCTGGAGTTATCTACGAAAACCGGAGGGGTGGGCGGATTTTGCCCCCTCCCCCTCCAGGGCGCGTGTTAAGTGACTTGCCAAAGGTTACCAAAACAAATCGAACATAGTGGAGGAGTTAGGGTTGAAATCCGGTGACCCAGAAACGATGGTGATAGATATTGGGCTCCCTCCACATGACAATTAAGTTGGTCGTTAATTATTTTCGTTTTAACAAAATGAAAAGATAATTTTGAAAAATAGTGGTCGAAATCCGTTGTCCTTAAACCAAGAATTGTGGTACGTTGGGTACTCTTCAAATCTGCTTGCTCCTCCCATGACGCAAACCCTAGGCACGCCACTGTGGGGGGTTAGGGTTGGGCACGCGCCGAAAGTTGACCTTCCCCTAAGCATGTGGGCTAGATCCGCCATTGACGCCATATTATGCTGCTTAGGTACGAGCAAGAAATCCCATCTAGTGAAAACTTGTTAGAGGAGGCCCTGTTGGCAGCCATCTGCACCACTGTTTGTTTTTCAGCCGTTGGCTGACTCGAAGGGACGTCATAACTATATAAAATATGCCGTCTACCAATGCGAACTAGCCTAGAAGAGGACCTTCCCATGATTAATTCATCCAAAAATATGTTTTTTTTTTCAATCGGAAGAGAAGGCCGGTCAGTCCTTGGTCATCTTCTCAGAGCCTTCTGTGTTCCTTTAGCTGTCACCGACGTGCGTCGCCGTGTCGCCGGCTTTTTCGCCTCTGGTCACTTATCGCCATCGGGTGCCATTCTCTGCCAGTAACATATGGCCAAGAACCGTGCCACTGGTCAGAAGTATGCTCGTGCGTCGTTCGACTTCGCTCGTCCCTGATATTCCTGGTTAGTCTGTGGTAGTCTGTGGTGTTTGTGAACGCTGTCGAGGGGTACGAACAGCCAAAGCCCAAACGGCGTGCCAAATGGAACAGTTCGTCTAATCTACTCCAGGCCGAGTGCCAGCGTAAATAATCGCGCCTGGGAAGAGGCGTCGTCCGCGTCCGGCGTGTGTGCAGCCCACCCAGTCATGCCCCAGACGGCGTGTGGAAAGCCCACCCAGTCATGCCCCGGACGGCGTGTGGGCAGCCCAGCCGGTCATGCCCAGACGGCGTGTGGGCAGCCCAGCCGGTCATGCCCCGGACGGCGTGTGGGCAGCCCAGCCAGTCATGCCCGGACGGCATGTGGGCAGCCCAGCTGGTCATTCCCGGACAGCGTGTAGGCCCTCATGCCTGACGGCATGTGGGCAGCCCAGCCGGTCATGCCCGGACGGCATGTGGGGGCCCAGCCGGTCATGCTCGGACGGCGTGTAGGCAGCCCAGCCGGTCATGCCCGGACGGCATGTGGGCAGCCCAGCCAGTCATGCCCGGACGGCATGTGGGCAGCCCACCCAGTCATGCCCGGACGGCGTGTGGGAAGCCCAGACAGTCATGCCTGGACAGCGTGTGGGCAGCCCAGCCAGTCATGCCCGTACGGCATGTGGGCAGCCCAGCCGGTCATGCTCGGACGGCGTGTAGGCAGCCCAGCCGGTCATGCCCGGACGGCATGTGGGCAGCCCAGCCGGTCATGCACTCTCAACATCCAGTAAGGCAACCAGGCAGCACAACAACTCAGCATTGTCGTAAGAACCAGCCTTAACCGAGATTGGAGCAAGTCACGGCACCTGTCAGCACTATTCGACCCAATGGTTCACGATGGTTGGGACCGATCTCAATAAAACCAGATACGCTTAGTCCGGTGAGCATTGGCTGTGCATACCTGGTTTGGCTGGTTTGACACTGCTATCAATATTAGTAAAATACATCACGCCTGTTGGTGTTCCCAAAGCACCCGGGGGGGTTTTCTGTCGGTGCCAGTTCGCCTAGTAAGCCAATGAATTCCGGTGATCGGAGACTGCCGAACGAGACTGTGTCATTCGGGTTGGTTGTTTCATTGCATCGAAACTTACTTAGTTACTTACTCCATCCACGTATGTCAGTGTTCGGAAGAGCTGGACGCAATATCTTGGATCAAAGCAGTTTGAAATCGGACAGAGCGAAGTGCAAGCCAAAACTGGAAGAAAAAAAAACACTGCTTCTATCCGTAATAGCGTGTGCCTGTAGTATAGTGCATGACGTTTCCAATGTATGCTATAGGGCATATAACGGTCATCATTTGGGACACCGGGCTGGAATACTGCCCTGGAAATTAGCTGAACTGCCTTGTTGCCACACCTTTGATGAAAGACGCGTTCGACAAACTACATGAGAATATAAATGGTATGAACTCCAAAATTCCGGAAAGCACCAGCCTTCATACCATACATGTACAAAAGAGCCACATTTATTTCTTTACCGAACCAGGCAAATGAAATAGCGACATGTACAAAAACAAAGTTTGGCGAAGTGCACAGAGCTGCGGCGTCACTCGACGGTGGCGGGCCAAAAGCAGACGATCCTTCTTAGCACATGGATCCCTCGCATTCTACCACACGACAATGGCGCGACGCTTTTCTCCGGGGCTGCGGGAGACAGTTGCACAGGCTAGCTCGGTGTTAACTGATGCGAACTTTGACAACCGTCACGAGCCGAGTCTCAATCGATCGCCTAAGCACGGCTATGCTCCGAACAGCAGCGACTCACCGTATTTTGTCACGACAACAAAATGTTGGGCAAAACTTCCTCAAGTAGTACAAGATAATTCAGCGTTGGCATTAAATACTGGATAGTGGCAACGAGGAAGCCAATAAATCTCATGTGCTGGCATGTGTTCCGCAGGAGTCTACCTTTGTCTCACGTGTGTCTGACATGGACCTTCAGTGTGTCTTACATCTGCCTGACACGTGTCTCGCAGGTGTTTCACATGTGCCGCGTGTTGCCCATGCCGCCATGGCCCGCCTGCGAGGCTCCCTTGTTGTAGCCCATCTGCAGGTTCAGTTCGCCCTGGTTGGCTCGTAGCTGCTCCTCGGTGAACTCCCGCTTGCACTCCTCGGCCATCTTAGGTCCCAGCGACGGGCCCTTGTATTCGGGATGCTTCTGAGTCTGAAACATCAGACGTCAGTCGGGTCGCTGTATGTCCACTGTACGGCACTGTACTTCGCTGTACTTCGCTGTATGTCGCTGTACGGCTCTGTACGGCCCTGTACGGCACTGTACGGCACTGTACGGTACTGTACGACACTGTACGGCACTGTACGGCACTGTACGGCACTGTACGGCACTGTACGGCACTGTACGGCACTGTACGGCACTGTACGGCACTGTACGGCACTGTACGGCACTGTACGGCACTGTACGGCACTGTACGTCATTGTACGGCACTGTACGGCACTGTACGGCACTGTACGGCACGCACTGTACGGCACTGTACGGCACTGTACGGCACTGTACGGCACTGTACGCACTGTACGGCACTGTACGGCACTGTACGGCCCTGTACGGCCCTGTACGGCACTGTACGGCACTGTACGGCACTGTACGGCACTGTACGGCACTGTACGGCACTGTACGGCACTGTACGGCACGTAACTGTACGGCACTGTACGGCACTGTACGGCACTGTACGGCACTGTACGGCACTGTACGGCACTGTACGGCACTGTACGGCACTGTACGGCACTGTACGGCACTGTACGGCACTGTACGGCACTGTACGGCACTGTACGGCACTGTACGGCACTGTACGGCACTGTACGGCACTGTACGGCACTGTACGTCACTGTACGGCACTGTACGGCACTGTACGGCACTGTACGGCACTGTACGGCACTGTACGGCACTGTACGGCACTGTACGGCACTGTACGGCACTGTACGGCACTGTACGGCACTGTACGGCACTGTACGGCACTGTACGGCACTGTACGGCACTGTACGGCACTGTACGGCACTGTACGGCACTGTACGGCACTGTACGGCACTGTACGGCACTGTACGGCACTGTACGGCACTGTACGGCACTGTACGGCACTGTACGGCACTGTACGGCACTGTACGGCACTGTACGGCACTGTACGGCACTGTACGGCACTGTACGGCACTGTACGGCACTGTACGGCACTGTACGGCACTGTACGGCACTGTACGGCACTGTACGGCACTGTACGGCACTGTACGGCACTGTACGGCACTGTACGGCACTGTACGGCACTGTACGGCACTGTACGGCACTGTACGGCACTGTACGGCACTGTACGGCACTGTACGGCACTGTACGGCACTGTACGGCACTGTACGGCACTGTACGGCACTGTACGGCACTGTACGGCACTGTACGGCACTGTACGGCACTGTACGGCACTGTACGGCACTGTACGGCACTGTACGGCACTGTACGGCACTGTACGGCACTGTACGGCACTGTACGGCACTGTACGGCACTGTACGGCACTGTACGGCACTGTACGGCACTGTACGGCACTGTACGGCACTGTACGGCACTGTACGGCACTGTACGGCACTGTACGGCACTGTACGGCACTGTACGGCACTGTACGGCACTGTACGGCACTGTACGGCACTGTACGGCACTGTACGGCACTGTACGGCACTGTACGGCACTGTACGGCACTGTACGGCACTGTACGGCACTGTACGGCACTGTACGGCACTGTACGGCACTGTACGGCACTGTACGGCACTGTACGGCACTGTACGGCACTGTACGGCACTGTACGGCACTGTACGGCACTGTACGGCACTGTACGGCACTGTACGGCACTGTACGGCACTGTACGGCACTGTACGGCACTGTACGGCACTGTACGGCACTGTACGGCACTGTACGGCACTGTACGGCACTGTACGGCACTGTACGGCACTGTACGGCACTGTACGGCACTGTACGGCACTGTACGGCACTGTACGGCACTGTACGGCACTGTACGGCACTGTACGGCACTGTACGGCACTGTACGGCACTGTACGGCACTGTACGGCACTGTACGGCACTGTACGGCACTGTACGGCACTGTACGGCACTGTACGGCACTGTACGGCACTGTACGGCACTGTACGGCACTGTACGGCACTGTACGGCACTGTACGGCACTGTACGGCACTGTACGGCACTGTACGGCACTGTACGGCACTGTACGGCACTGTACGGCACTGTACGGCACTGTACGGCACTGTACGGCACTGTACGGCACTGTACGGCACTGTACGGCACTGTACGGCACTGTACGGCACTGTACGGCACTGTACGGCACTGTACGGCACTGTACGGCACTGTACGGCACTGTACGGCACTGTACGGCACTGTACGGCACTGTACGGCACTGTACGGCACTGTACGGCACTGTACGGCACTGTACGGCACTGTACGGCACTGTACGGCACTGTACGGCACTGTACGGCACTGTACGGCACTGTACGGCACTGTACGGCACTGTACGGCACTGTACGGCACTGTACGGCACTGTACGGCACTGTACGGCACTGTACGGCACTGTACGGCACTGTACGGCACTGTACGGCACTGTACGGCACTGTACGGCACTGTACGGCACTGTACGTACGGCACTGTACGGCACTGTACGGCACTGTACGGCACTGTACGGCACTGTACGGCACTGTACGGCACTGTACGGCACTGTACGGCACTGTACGGCACTGTACGGCACTGTACGGCACTGTACGGCACTGTACGGCACTGTACGGCACTGTACGGCACTGTACGGCACTGTACGGCACTGTACGGCACTGTACGGCACTGTACGGCACTGTACGGCACTGTACGGCACTGTACGGCACTGTACGGCACTGTACGGCACTGTACGGCACTGACGGTACGCTGTACGGCACTGTACGGCACTGTACGGCACTGTACGGCACTGTACGGCACTGTACGGCACTGTACGGCACTGTACGGCACTTCGCATGTACGTCGCTGTACGCTGTACGGCACTGTACGGCACTGTACGCTCCACTCTGTCGGCACTGTACGGCACTGTACGGCACTTAGGCACTGTACACTGTACGTCGCTGTTACGGCACTGTACGCGCACTGTACGTCGGCACTGTACGGCACTCGGCTGTACGTCGCTGTACGGTACTGTACGGCACTGTACGTCGCTGTACGGCACTGTACGGTACGTGTACGGCACTGTACGGCACTTACGCACTGTACGCACTGTACGGCACTGTACGGCACTGTACGTCGCTGTACGTTATTGTACGGCACTGTACGTCGCTGTACGTTACTGTACGGTACTGTACGGCACTGTACGTCACTGTACGGCACTGTACGTCGCTGTACGTCGCTGTACGGCACTGTACGTCGCTGTACGTCCACTGTACGGCACTGTACGTCGCTGTACGTACGGCACTGTACGTCCACTGTACGGCACTGTACGTCGCTGTACGTCTCTGTACGTCCACTGTACGGCACTGTACGTCTCTGTACGTCCACTGTACGTCGCTGTACGTCCACTGTGCGGCACTATACGTCCACTAGCGGATCCAGCCTATCCCCAAAGAGCGATGGGGCAATCGCAGCCATAGAATAGCCGCTCAGGTTTTTGTGGTGAGAAAGGGACTATGCAAATGAAACTATGATATATATATATATATATATATATATATATATATATATATATATATATATATATATATATATATATATATATATATATATATATATATATATATATATATATATATATATATATCTTCTTTTTTCATTACAGGTTTGGTTTCATATTCGCACTGGCAAGAACGATTATCCAAATGTTGGTTATCGGGGAATATAAACAAGGATATGAAATATCTTGGTTGTATCGTCCCATTACTGTTAAATAAGCTTGACACATGAACGCCTTCACCAGTCACTTCTCGTATGACTCCTCCCAATATCATGGAGACAAGTTACATTTTCAGTTTCACTTTTAGGATAGTAAAGGAAGTTTTGTCTTAAAGTGAATGTATCTACAAAAGCCTTCTTTTGCTTCTCACTGACACCAAGCGACAGCGGGAAAGCCGAAACGCCAAGCAGTTATCCTCAGTTTAACTTTCAAGTGTCGTGGTTACGAAAGACACGCGAAGAACACTATACTACATGATCATCTATGTTGTGATTGATCATGCCAAAACGCTTCGAGACATTGTATTCTACGGTTTTGTTATTTAAAGCGCTTGGCAAAGGCTAAGCTGCGGTGCTTGAGCCACTGCGATCCCTTCGCTTTGAGCGCTCCTAGCCTTGCTTGCTATTACATTGCAAAAGTAGGGATGGTGAGCCGTGCGTTCCGCAAAGCTCGCTTGAGTGCGCTCGGGTATCACCAAAATGTATAGTTCCACTCCTTATGGCCGAAATTTCTTGGTCACAATGTTTGGTGTGTGTGGTCGAGAGAGCGATCAAGTGACCTGATCTGCTCTGGACGATATCGATGACCAAGTCGCAAGGCCGATTACATGGGCTTTAAACACTGTTCGTCTGCAGGCACATCGCTGAGTCTTCGACGGGCGTGATAACATACTTAAAAAATAAATCCTCTCAATCTTCTCAATCAAACAGCCTTATATTTGTTTTTTAACCTTACAAACAGCATCAAACAGCCTGATATATCTGGCGACATCCAGTAAACCACTTTCGGAAAGTTGGTAGGGAAAAAAGCCTCGCTGAAGTGTTGAAATATCCGCTGGTGATGGGCAGCAGGCAGTGCCGCACTTCTTGTTCATCGTGCAAGACGCCGCCAGGGCTGTTTATTGAGATAATTCGTAATGGCTCATCAATTATTAAGAATTTATATTGGAAATGAGCACGAGAGCTCCTAGACATAAAAGATCAGTGCAACTATGAGCCACAAGGGCCCTTCTTGGTTGCACTCTGTACACTGAACCAGTTGCCCACCGAATCTGTCAATCAGCCCTGCCTGTAATACTGAAAAGCAAGCCCTCTATTCTTATAATGTTTGTCTATGCTGTTTTTAAAGATGTTCAATGTGCTGCTACTGACAATGTTTTCTGGCAGCTGGTTCCAGTGTTCTACTACCCTGCTGGTGAAGAAAGTCTGCCTTAACCTTGTTCTGCTGTGGTTAACTTTAATTTTGAATTTATGACCTCTAATTGCGTCATTTCTGTTCAATTCAAACATTTCCCCAAGATATCCCCTCTCCAGACCATGGACAAATTTAAAGACCTCGATGAGATCTCCTCTCCTGTATGGCTTTCAGCCTACTTACCCAACCGTTGCATGCCTACGGAAGTAGCATTTCAATTAGTGTGAATGCCTCGTCTTCACAAAATATTACAAGTCTTAGCAAAATAAATAAAATATTTGTACCACTGATATGCTGCCTAGTATGACAACAACTTCAGCTTTGGAAATTTATTCAGCGACAAAAATATTTTGGCTTGAACTTTTTGGTACTACACACGGAAAACGTACATGTGGTGATGGTCGTTGGTAATTCTGCAAAACAAGCAATGTCTGTGTCAGGTTTCATTGACCACCGAATTGCCATATCTTTGATGGTAAGCCGTTTTTGTACATACTAATATTGTGATGGCTACAGTAACAGTAATATTTTGTTCGTCCTGGCGGAGTTCACTATTTCTGGCGTGGCTGGCAGATTGGTCGATCGTTTTCAAGAATCACGTTTATTGGAGGTCTGCATCACTTGATGAGAAGAGAATAACTGGCCATATGAAAATGCCGACACTGATAACTACGTTAACCGTGATTGACGTGTGCAATTTTTTATAAACGTGGCAGCGTCCAAGCCTGTGGTAGGTATCTATTTGTCCTCAGTAGCATTAGGTGCAGCTTACTGCACCTCCATCAAGTTCTATGAATTGAATGCTTTTAAATAACATCCAAACTAACCATCATCTGTAATGCAAACACAACCCTCGTTTTCGGGTCGAGTCAATCTACCGTACTTGAGCTTATCTCTGCGGTCTCTAACGCACCTTGCTGTATCACCATCGTGATCTGAGTCAAACGCTTTTAGATGACACACATGTCGGCCGTACTTCCAATCACATCTAAAATTAACCTATTTTGAGTCAGGTCAGTCATGGACACCTGGCCTGTGTATCTCTTGATAAGATCGTTCGCGAAAGAAAAAGAGTTATCGTTGTTAGTTTGATAATTTAATTGGCAGGTTTCAGTAGCAGGAAGTAAGAATCAGAATGGAATGTTTTACAGACCAGATGTTAATGAAGGCTCATGAAGTCTTAGTTGATCTGATAAGGTCAATTTATTTCATTTCGACATTCCTTATTCCGATAATGCCCAGCGTATGCCACCTCCCCTCCCTCACTACTACCAAGTGCTCCAGCGTCAAAGAAGCTATGCACAAAGAAGTAGATTTGGCGAAATCGAGGTCAGTGCAGTCACCCCCCCCCCACAAAAAAAGTATGTAAAAATGGAAAGTGCGTGACGTGAACAAGTGAATGCAACCGTAAATCGATTTGTATTCACATAGTAGTGTAATTTCAACATGTTTTTGCTAAGCCTGATGTAGTATATAGAAGATCTAGTAGATGTTTTTTGAACTGCCAGTGGTCTTGCCACCCTTTAACTGATGTCATGCGTCACTTCAATCGTCTACGTCACCAGTCATACATCCTCGTTACACGCCAAGTGCGGACACTTGACTCACGCTAGCGCTGCGGTGCGGCCAGAGTAAATACGTCGGTAAAGTAAAAAATATCAGACTTTTTTTGACAAACTTTTGCAATAATTGAATGGTAGATTCCACTGTTGCTGATATCAGAATGCTTGCATTGTCATTTCCGAATTTTTCGGCGCGGCAACTATTCGCTGAATTTTAAGACCACGACTATTTCAAATTGAAATGGAATGCATCCGTGTAGACATCTACTCGTGTCTGTGAAATCCTTGCTGTTGGTGATTGAGACGCTCGAAGAGCAGTCTGCTGATGTACATTTTACTATCCTTTTCCTAAATTTGTGGGCGTTGCTTCTGGTTTGTTTGTGAGACCCGGCGTCATTCTTCTCTCCAACTGGCGATATATTGCCACAGTAACCATAATGAGCATGCACGACAAAAAAAAAATACACGGTACAGGCAGATAAGGCAGATTGTTGCCTGTCTGCTGATGTACATTTCACTTTAAAAATCCAGGCTGAATTTGGAAAATTCGGCCTGGATTTTTTGCGTTAATCTGATTGGTCCTCCTTCGCATTGCGTATGTCTCATGACGTGCCCTGCACAGCTGGTCCGCTTCCATGAGAAGTGAGTACAGGTCTACCTTCTCCCTTCTAAAATAGATAACACGAATTGCTGGTTAGAGAAGACGTGTAAGCTGATGTTTATCGGGTGGTTCACGACGCAGTTTATGCACGTTCACGGCTAATGGCGCCGCCCACACTGTTTCGCCGGTGAGCCGCGGGATTGGGAAATGTCCCGAGCGGCGCTAGTGTCGAATCCGGGACCTTTGGCACCCAGGGCCCAACACCTTAACCCCTCGGCCATCCCCTCCCCGGCGTGTAAGCCTTCTTAGATGTGCTTTGGTAGCAGCTGCGGAATTCTTGAATATATGAAAGGGCGCGAGTCACACTCGAGGCCGTTGTTTTACGATCAACGTCATGTGATTAACGTGACATTAAAGGTATTGTTCCCCCAGCTTGGTAAGTGGAGAGCACCTTGCTCTTCATTTATAAGCTTTATGCTCTGATGAAAAACTGTACAATTTCCCCCAACAAAAGCAAAGATTTGAAATCCCAAAACACCCGAACTCAGCCATGGTGCTCAAGGTCTGAAGATCTAAAGGTATCAAGGCTTCGCGTTTTTGCGAGATACTCAGGTAAAGACGCGGCTCGTAGCTCAAAAAAATAGGCCCGCATAATTAAATAGGAGGTCCGTACAGCAAATGCAGAAGAAATATATTTTTAAGGTGCCTTTTGACAAACACTGCGACCGTTCATCAAACTGAGCCCGGGCGGGGCCTTGAGAGGGCTGCCAGAAGAATAACGCTCTACTACAGCACGCATTACGGTGCGCTCGTCAATCAGCAACAGCTGGCTCCCATAGCCGAAGCTATTTGTTTTTAGCTGACGCTGCCAAGCCTGGTTAGCCAAGAGGCGCCTACGCTGCCAACCGGTAGCATGACGTTGGAAGCGCGAGGCTAAATGTGGATATTGCGCAACACGCTAATATTAGTTTCTGAATATGATCGCGGTCTCACGTCCCTATCTGTCGCTGGAGGCCATGTTTGGGACTCAACTGTGTGGTCGACGATCCAGTCAGGGGCTTACCAGATGGTCACCGGACCAACGGATAATCTGGAGTACAACAGACAGATCAGCCATGTGTAGATCGGCCCACAGCAATATCATAGGAACCAGAGGCTCGAGTGGCACTTCCCTCCCTTCCTTAGGTTTCAACATCAGCAGTATCTTCAATTGGCAATTGATGAAGACAAACAAACGACTTCGAAATCCCTCCGCACCCCAACACCCTGCAAGGCTTCTGCCGACCGTTGATAGCTCACCAGACGAGCCAGCGCGTACAGAGACAGCGTGACCTGGGCTATGTTGCGCATGTCGTACAGGTCAGCCGTCTGGAAGATCTCCTCCTCCGGCACCCCATACGCCTTGGCCGCCTTCTGAAACCTGAGCGCGGACGTGAAGCCGGTCATGGCGAGATTCCACACAGCAGTCACAGCTGGACTGGCTGTTAAGCTGCGCGGGCCGGTGCCAACGAGTATCGCAAGGTGTGTGCAGGCCAAGTGTCAACGGAGTTTCTCGTCTGAAGAAGTGAAAAATGGGAACTGTTTCTCGTCAGACTACTTTTTTCCAAAGCTGTGCTTTCCGTTGATTTGTCTGCATTGCATGGTAGGAAATGGCCAGCGATGTGTGTTTATACAGAGATGTAGTTCTCTGCCACACTACAAATCACTGCGTCATCGAATAGCTGTCGAAAATTAGCTATATCTATGCCTATCATTAAATCTGACCGTCTCCGGTAGAACGAAGATTCAGATAAATTATGGTAGTTACTAATTCGGTGCTCCGTGTTGCAACAGTCAGCTGAAAAGCCATCACACTAAACACCGCTGACACTATTCACATTTAAAATGGAACTTCAAATTAGGTCACACTTCTTACAATTAAAATCGGCACGCATTGAGCAGAACTCCCAGCTGCATAATTGCTCCCAGCTATGGCATGAATGCATGAATAAATGGCAGAGCATACCTAGTGTAATAATGGAAGGATTATCGGTGGTCAATTGAACCAAGCGCAGTTAATATTTGTGCGAAGTTGAATCAGAAGTCAAAGATGTTCTTTGTATTGTTTAAATTAGCTATCCCGCACTTACACGAGACATATGGCTAACATATCCAACTTATATTGGTCATTGCGTTTTCCGACATGGATATTGTTAGGCCACGATGCATCTCGACCATCATGCAACATCATCAGAGGATTAATCTCCCATAAAATCTGAGTTGGGGTAGCCCTCCGGTATAAATATCGCTCAGATGATCACATAGTGATGGTTTCCCATACATGTGCAGTATAATGTCACGGTAGTGCTTACACTGCAGTAATTGAAGAGAAAAAAATACACCCGGGGTATTTAAGGGAAAACCAAGGTCTTAGCTTTTTTTAAAGTTATGCAGTCAAGCACAAATTCAATACAATGATCATAATATATACCAACTGACTATGTTGATGAGCATACCCTGAAAACAAATGAAACTAGCACCCCCATTCAAATACATCCATTGCACACACCGTCACACCAAGCCGACGTGGGTGTGTTTCCATGAGGGTAATCGCACCGTTCGATGTTCTCTCGCAGTTTGAAGCTGCCGCCGCTGGTCTGGATTTTGGCCACCGAGCCTGGCACCAACTTGTTCATCAGGTGGCAGATGGCGATGCCGTCGCGCAGGACGTCCTCGTAGCGGCCGGCTGGCAGTTTGGAGCCGACCACCGCCTCGATCCAGCCGAGTACCTCCTTCTCCTGGGCAGGGTCGCGCCTCTGCCGGCCCGGTCCGCACGTGCTGGCTTACGTACGGTCAAGGCAGGCGCCATTTGGATGGCGTCCCATTGTGTCAAGGTGCTGTCAGGTTATGTCCGGCCAGTAGCATGGTCGGGTCGGATGATGTCACGTCAAGTCGTGGCCCGTCATGGCACGCCTGGGTCCCGGGGCGACTGGTCAGGTCATGGTCGAGCAGGTTGCGGTTAGTTCAGATTGAGGTCAGCCAGGTGACGACTCTGCAGGCAAGGACGACCCTCGCACGCTGACGCATGGCATGGTTCGGGACACACATCTGATATTCACACACCACATACTCAGGCCACAGTCAGATCATACGCTGATGTGTCGCCACACACATTTGAGTTGAATCACGACTGTGCAGTCACGACTGAACGGGACGAATCGGGGCACGTCAGGTCCGGTGGCGTATGATTATATTAGTTTCAGACAGGAGGTTCAGGCCGATCTTTGATGTCAGGCGAGGTCACATGCAACTGCTGTCGTAGTGACTATTTATGCATGTGACATGATCGTATACTCATATTGACGAATCGGCAATGTCATGGGATCTCTTTCCTCCGGCTTAGGTTTTACCGAAAGCTCAGGTGGCAATATGTGTGCAGAGGTAAATTTGTATCCTGTCGCCAGTGCCAATAAAAGAACGGTAAAACCTGCATGATTCAGAAACATAGGGATGTGCCCAATGGGAAACCGAACCTCTGCAACATAATTAAGGGAAAGTTTGTATTATTGCACTCTAACGTGTGCACGCAGTATTTTCGTAATATCATGGATGTGACGGCAATATAAAAATGGAAGAGAGGGCAATACTTGTTTTGACAATTGTTATTATCCTGTATCGAGTTGAGTTGAGACTGAGGACACCACCCCTCCACCTTCCCGTGAAGGCCTAACATACGGGTTCCCCAAAACATAGGGGCAGAATCCAAGTATGATCATGTAAGATCAACAGATGTTACTTTGAACATTGCAGTTTTGAACGTGGCTGGCGGATTTGGATCATGAGCAGCTGAGGTTTTTGAGCATCCGGGATTCTATCGGAGTTGCCGATGGCAGACAATGAGCAGCCGGGGATTTTGAGCACTTGGAACGTTTTTGATCCATTGTATGCTATGAGCAGTTGTCGCTTTTGAGCGTTGGCGTCTTTAAATGTTTTTGACCAATTCCCCCTCCCCTTGCTTTCGTAACCACGTGGGCCACGGCGAGTCATTTCAGCAGTGTCAAGGCCCTGTCGAAAAGTCGATGAAAGATCGGTAATGCGCATTGTCAACGGTCCATGGAAATCGGCAGATTGTAAGTAATTTATTTGTAAGAAAATTAAGCAATAGGAAGTTGGCATCACAAACCTACCACCACACTGTCCTCCATGTGCATCGCTCGCTACACGTTGAAGCGAAATATTCAGAAGTCGCACAAATACATTTCGACTACATTTAATCACCAATTATTGCACTATGCTGCACTGCAACATAGTGCCAGACCGTCGTGTTCCACTATGCGGTACTATGTCAGGAGCAAGATTGTACGACATAACTTGAATGTCCCGATCTAGAAGTGGCCTTAGGGCCAATGCAGGAAATAAATGTATCTCTAAAGCACGTTTATGTACGATGTTGAAGATATAATCCAATATAGCCCGGATGTGACGCCGGGTTTCACATTCTGAAGATGATATATATATATATATATATATATATATATATATATATATATATATATATATATATATATATATATATATATATATATATAAATATATATATAAAATATATAAATATATATATAAATGTATATATATGCATATATATATATATTGATTTTGAAAAAGCAGTCCCTGAAATATACGAAGACTTAGTTCAATATGTGGAAGAATATGATCCTATAATTTATGATATATAAATGATTTGAAAGCCTAATTCGTCCGTCAAGGCGACATGGGCTATCGACTTTCAACTTCGCGAACTTTCATGGGCCCTCTTCGGTTCTCGACAGTCCTGTTTAGCTTTCAGAGACATCCAGCTCCGAGGCAGGCCTCACAAGTAGCAAACTTCGCCAGCCCTCCGAACTCTCATTAGCTCTTATGGAGCCCTGCTCATTCCTCAGGGTTCCTCTCAAACTGCAAGGACATTCCAGCCCTCTCTAGTTCTCATGGGCCATTTTCAAGTCTCGGCGTTCTTCGTAATTTTCGACAGACTTTTGGTGATGAAAGGCATTCTAGTTCTTAGACTGACCCTCATTATTCCTCACAACCATCACTAGCCCCTGGGAAGTCTCCCAAGCTCTCAGGAGGCCTTGGTGTTCTCATAGAGACTCCCTCCAAACCTCTTGGGCATCCCAGTTCAGTTCTTTATAACACTTAGTGTTCGTTTTCGATCATCAGGGATCCTCTCCAGCTACTAGAGGCCCAACCCAGTTCTCGAGAGCCCTTTTAGCTGTAATTAGCTCTGATGCGATCGCTTGATATTCCACAAAACCGACGTTAAGATTATGGATTCGCATTAGCTCTTGGAGGGACTCTGTTAGCTATCAGGAGCCTCTGAAGCTGATAGAAGCCCTTCCAAATTATCGACAACTGTTTCAGTTTCGATGGCATTCTGGCTCTGAGGCGAGCCCTCAGTATTCCTAACAACAATCGTCAACCCGCACGAACTTGCTTTTGCTTCAGGAATCCCTGTTCATCCCTAGGTGTTCCTCCTGACCTCATGGTCATCCAAGTTCAGTCCTATCGGGCTCTCAGGCGGCATCTACATCCCCAAGTGTCCTATCCTGCTTTCAGGGGGTCATCACAGTTACCAATAGGCCTATCTAGCTCTCATCTAAAGGAAATTCCAATTCAGAGGTCCTCACTATTCTTTTTCAGCTCGTAGGGATCCTATTCATCCGTCAGGGAAACTTTCAAGCCGCAAGAGCATCCCAGTTCTCTCATGCCCTCAGATGCCCTGCATATTTATCAAGGGCCTTCAGGATCCTGTGCACTCCCCAGTTGTTAGGAATCATTTCCAGCTGAGATGGCCCTTCCAAGCTGGCACGAACATTCCAGCAGTTTTGTCTTCACGACCATCGTGAGCTTACAGGGTGGATATCTTCAGGTCTCAAGGACTCACGCCACATAACCTGCTAGATGCATTTTATCTCGGTTTTATCTCCGCGCCTACACCTTAAGATGTACTTGCGGGTTCATTAAGGCGGTAGCCTGGTGGGCCCCTTCGGATCCGCCAAGAGGGGTAGGAGGGAGAGGATCCAAGAGGTTGCACCCAGAACTCCACCCATGTTTGCTACGCCACTGCCCATTATAAGTCGCATTTGTCCTCATTCTCATGTATCATATATTACTCCCATGGAAGAAAGCATCTAAGTATCTGCTTTACTAGAAGCTACAACGGTTGTCGCTGCGCAGACAAAATTAGCAACTAGAAACAATGAGCGGATATCGGGAGTGGAGCTTTCTAAGTTTTGGAAGCCAAATTTGGTGGGACCCAAGATATTTTGATGTCATTCTTTCTATTCAATACCCATGCGATAAAATGTTGACTATGCTATAATGCCCTATACTAGGAGTCAGGGAACTTGGTGGGACACAAGCCCAACCAAAAAGATGCAAAGCTCCACCGATGCCGAACAGAGTAACCAGCGGGCCGGTTGAAGGGCGGCAGGCGCTGGCGTGTCATCTGAGCACACGGCAGTGAACTAGCGCAGGCTGCTGCCACACCCCTACGGGCAGGTGTCGAACGGCAGTGAACTAGCGCAGGCTGCTGCCACACCCCTACAGCCAGGTGCCGAACGGCAGTGAACTAGCGCAGGCTGCTGCCACACCCCTACAGCCAGGTGCCGAACGGCAGTGACCTAGCGCAGGCTGCTGCCACATTCCCACAGCCGGGTGCCGAACGGCACGGAAGCACACGTACCACCATTGTCGTGGCAGGTAGGCACACACCGACGTGATAGGAGCACCACAGTCCAGCGACGGACACAGACTGAAGGCAAACTCAAGTCACCTCTATAAATACCGGCCAAGTTCGCCAGTTGCCGGGCGGCAGCTGCCAACTGGTTGTTTGGTCTCCATTCGGTCGCGACGTAATTTGGAGGAGATGGTGCAGTGATGGAGGGTAGTTGAGGGTCGTAGCGTAATTTGGTGGATATGGTACAGTGACTAAGTTTGGTGAAGGGTGCGGTATAATTTGGAGGTCATAGTGATATAAATGGCTGGTGGTTGTAGCCAATGGCATACCGAGGGGTGAGAGCAATGGGGCAGTTGCCCGCCCCCGAGAGATCATTCGCACCCAAGAGTCACACCGGGCCAATAAAAGTCACATTAGGAACCCTAAAAGTCGCGCAGAGGGCCAGAACATCGCGCTGTACCTCCTGAAATGTCTGACCGGGGTCGCTGAAAATACGCTGGGCCATAAATGTTCGCGCCTGGCCCCTGAAAATCACACTGTGGTCCACAAGTTCGTGCCGGCTTCTTGAAAATCACGACGGTGACCCCAAAAGGTCGACCCGGCCCTGAAAGGTCGGCACTGGAAATCACGCTGAGCCTAGTGGTACCAAAAAGTCGCCCCCCGACCCCTGCAAATCACGTTGGGAGCTCGAGGGGCCGCACCGGGACCCAGAAGTCCCATCGGGACCACCAAAAAAATGAAGCCGGGGCAATGAAAAAAAGCAGTCCACACATGGAAAGTCACTCTGGGATTCCAACAATCGTTCCAAAAGCCCCCGAAACGTGTTAGGTCCCCAAAACATGTCGATGCTGCTAATGCTCGCCCTAAGGAATCAACAAATAGCGATGGGCTGAAAATATCGCACTCAGACCCAAAAAGTCGCGTCGCTGCTCTTGAAAATCACATTAGGGCACAAAAAGTCGCACCGGAGCCCCACAAGTCTCTGCCTTCTCTGACACTGCGGCCAGCAAAATTGCATCTAAGACCATCTCCTCCCCCCCCGCAAGAAAATGTGTCGGACACCGGAAAATAGGTGTGGTGTGGCACCGCAAATAATGGACCGGGAGCTCGAATAATCGTACTGGGTCATAAAATAATCGCGCAGGAGGTTTGCAGGAAATAGAACTAGACACAAAAACAATCACAAGGGGATTTCATTGCATTGATCCGAGCACTGTAAAATTCAGAACAGGTCTGGAAAAAAGCTCCAGAAGGATCTTTGCACTCTGCAAGAGTGTCACCGGCTGAGAAAAAAAAAATCGTTGAGCAGCCGCAGTGGCTTACCAAAGAGGAAAATGCATCACCCCTCCTCCGCCTTCCTGAACGGGTGAGCTCCAAAAAATCGCGGTATAGTCCCTAAAATCTCTTCGGGCCCATAAATAATCGTCGGTGCCCTCAGGATTCGTTCAGGGGCTCTAATTAAATGCAACGGGCTAAAAAAAACTCGCGCCAGGCCCACAAATTTGTTCCCAGGGCCCGCGAAAATCACGCTGGAGCCCAGTAAGTGCAACGAGCCTCGCGAACTCCCGTCGAGGCACCCAGATATCTCGCTCGGGACCAGAAATTCCTGCTGCTAGTCCCGAACAAAATGTGGTCGGGGATTAGAATCTCCCTTCGGGCTACCACAATTAGCATCCATGGCCCCAAATAAGTAGAGCTCGGCCCCAAAAATCACATCAGGAACTGACGATAAAATAGACGGAGATATCAAAAATAAATAGAGATTTCGAAAAATAAATGTCCGAGTCAGGAAAATCGCTCGGGAGCCCCAAGCCAGACACCAGATGGTTTCGGAAATCGCACAGGTATCCCCTTACCCACAAAAAAACGTATCTGAGCTTGAACAATCGCGGCGGAAAACAAACATATGGCGCCGAGAACTCAGAAAATCAAATTGGAGACTCGGACGTCAAAACGTTCAGAAGAAGTTCTCAGAAAAATGCGTCGAGCAGAAGAAGTGCCGTCAGGTCCCCGGAATCATCCACCTGGGCCCGAAAAGTCGTGTCGGGACCACGAGAAATTATACCTGAGCCCCCAAAGTTGCGCTGGGGGTCCCACAAATGCACGTTGGTGGCCCCGAATAAACACAGCAGGAAGCTAAGAGCACAGCGGGAGGCCGAAAAATCCGGCAGTGGAAGGCGTTAAGAAAAAAGTTTTTCAAGGGATGACGCTCCTCGGACAGGGACACTGCTTCTTGAACCTGAATACTGCTCCTCAGTCACTATCACTCAGTAGCTCGTGCTTGCCACGCGGTGGTGCATTGAGGGAGGGGTAGGATGGGGTCTCCGAGCCTGCCCTAGGTGGTCGTCTGTTTGTGGTTTGTCTGTAATCGCATCACCAAGTAATGTCGGATGTTTCTGGTGCAGGGGCGCAGCCAGGGGTGGGGAGCGGCCTCCCCTTGGCAGGCAAAAACAAACAAACTAGATCGAACGATAATTTTGATATTTTCACTAGGATAAACCCTAAATTTTCGACTCGCTTTGCGCTCCGGAAGGTTTCTATGTTCCATCACATTCTTTTGTGGGGAAGGTCGGACCCAGGAAAAAAAAATCCTGGATGCACCACTGTTCTGGTGGGCATGATGTGCGAGTGAGTGTTGTGCTAAATGCTGGAGAGGTGTGCTAAATGCTGGAGAGTTGGTGTGTGTTGGGCTGGGGTGTGCATGAACCGGTGGTGGTATGGACAGCAGGGCTGGTCTTGGAATGATGGGTGGTGCTTGAACGAGCTTGTAGAGGTTGAGAATGGCGTGATGTGAAGACCCAAGTGAAGATGAGTTGAAGCTCGAAGACGTGGAGTAGGGTAACTTGAGGACGAGTTGAGTTTATTTGTGGTTGGCTGAGTGGTGTAGCCAGGGCAGTTTGGAGAGTGAGGGAGGCCTTCGGTCATCGCTGATATAGGTTATCATTGTAAGCAACGAAGCAGGTAATACAGTAAGTGCCGCTTGGTAAGGGTGTATATTTGAATGTTTTTCGGATGGCACTTCCCCCTCCAATATTGACTGTACCCCTCTCCCTATAATCTACACTTTCAGCATGGAACCCTGTCTGGTATTCCCCCAACCAATTTGGATCCTCCCATTCCCTTGATGCATTGGGCTATCCTAACAATTTTCTGAAACGTACATCCATGTCGCTTGGATTCGCTTTTCCTTCAGATCAGCTTGCGATAAAAAAAAATTATGTTGGTTTATTTAAGTTTTATTTTTCCTCTCTGGCGGCTCCCTTTTTCTTTTCTTTTGTCACATTTCAGAGTGTATTGTCAGCGGAGGAAAGATGGTGGAAGATGTTCTTGTAGAGTCCTGCGTGTTTGCCGCTGAGGAATGTTTTGATGTTGAAGCTTAGATGATGATTTTGTAGCACGTGGTAATCGGTTACCGTTGCTGTATGTATTTGTGATAGCAGATTGCGATGCGGTGTACTGTTAGTGTTCTCTTGTAAGTAGTGCAGTGGGTTACTATGTTAGGAGTAGTGCGTTAACCCGCGCCGTCTCTCCGGTTAGATCCTCACACCCCGTCTAGGGGGAGGCAGATAGTAACCCCCCTCTAAAATCCGAACTAAACGTCGCACGAAAACGAAAGAGTTGTCATCGGAAAGCGCTCAACGAGTAGGGTCCAGATCTACCCCCAAAACAATTTCCCCTAAAAAGTGGCGTCAGTGGGGGATATACTTTTACCACTTTTCACAACTTACATTATGTTTTTGGCTCTGGGGAGTTCATTTTCTGGGATATTTGAAAAAAAGGGTATTTGGAATCAGAATAGGACAGCGAAATCGACCACGGCCATACAATTTTTCGCCCCCCCCAAAAAAAAAAACTTTTTTTTTTTTGAAATTTCACAATTTAGTTCTCAAGTTTTCCTTAATTTTCCTTTCCTAATGGGTATAGCAGACCGATAAATGTTGTTGGAAGTCAACTTGCCCTAATAAACAAATGCCTACTTTAGCCAGTATCTTCGAACTGCAATAGGCAAATATGCAAAATTTATATGTAGTCAAAAGCGTGGAAAATGAAAAGTTCCTCTCGTACGTTTGTTGCATCCCTAAAGATAAGCAAACGCTGAAAGTTTCATTAAAGTATCTGTATCCGTTAAAGCGAGACGACTGGTTGAACTTTTTTGGAGGTGACCTCACTTGACCTTGACTAACTCGTTGACCCTAGGTGACCTAACTTCGAAATTTTGAAACAGCATGCCAAATTGATGTGGGAAAAGATATGCCAAATTTTTTAGCGCTGCCGTGCGCCGTTCGTTCAATATCCGCAAGAAAAAAAATCCTGAGGGGTCGCGGTTGAAGACCCCCCCGAGACAGGACGGGTTAATGCTGTGTGTCATATGCGTAAGCGTGTCATGATTTGTTGGTGGTGTATGCGTTGGTTGATATCGTCCCAGTGTTCGTATTTTGGGTGGATGTTCCTTGAACTTGTGAACTACTGATTGAACTACAGTGCTTACATGGTGTGAAGTACTGTTTGTATTTCATCGCATGCTTGTAGTTGTGACGTAAGGGTTTGTTGTACGTGAGGAAGTAGCCCAATTGTGATGTGATGCAAAGTGCGATGCCTGAGAGTGTGGTTGTTTTGTTAGCTTGTGTGTCTAAGTGTTCATTGACAATGATGTTTGGGTGACTTTGTATCCAGAGTAATAGTGGCTGTGCTTGTAGGTTGTAGGTGAGTGTTGATAATTTGTGAGATGAATGAAAGTGTTTGTTGTACGAGTGGCATAATTTTGTAATGCCGACTTTGAGTCCCAGGCTGTTATAGTGTTGTACGTTTGAGTTTCCGATTGCTTTGTATGCTGTGGGAATTGCGCAGCTATATTGTGTAGATGGTTGTAGTGTCTGGCAGAGATCGTGGAGTAAACTCTGGGCGGCGAGTTTTTTTTTAGAAGACCACCGGCGCTACTCCCTTGGTGCGTATTTTATGGAGTCATCTGTGTACATGATTTCTTGATTGGGCGTTGAGCTGTGTATTCTAGGAACAGCTGTTGGATTTCGCTGTGGGTGTATGCGTTTTTTGGATCAGTGCAGTAGAAGTGAGCGTGGAGCGATGTTTTCTCCGCATTGCTATAAGTTTTGGTAGTGGTGCGATGGTCGTCATCGTGAGGTTAAGTGATGTGACAAGCATTTGTATTATGTAACCTAATGTAACTTTTAGCATTCATTTGTTGCGAGCTACAATTCGACGTCGGTGGGGGAGCGTCGTGCGAGTGCTTCGGTGCGCGAGAGCTTCACGGTGAGCTGTGTTTTGTAGTGGTATCTGAGCAGCGCGTGTGTGCGTCTGCCGCCTCCCTTGATCTAAGCATGTTACGACAACCTTGCTGCGCGCTATTCTCGTCGAGGTGTGGCGTCACGGCAGAAGAGCACAGTTGGTGTGCAGCATCAAACCTCAAGTCATTCGGTGGCTAGCTGACTCAAGCATTTCAGCTATTTCCGACAATCTTCGGCTGGGCCTGTTTGCAGCCGTGCTGAACAATTCGTCTCCGCCCGCTGGGTCTCCGCCCGCTGGGTCTCCCACCGCTGGGTCTCCGACCGCTGGGTCTCCGGCCGCTGGGTCTCCGGCCGCTGGGTCTCCGACCGCTGGGTCTCCCACCGCTGGGTCTCCGGCCACTGGGTCTCCGGCCGCTGGGTCTCCGACCGCTGGGTCTCCGCCCGCTGGGTCTCCGACCGCTGGGTCTCCGACCGCTGGGTCTCCGGCCGCTGGGTCTCCCACCGCTGGGTCTCCGACCGCTGGGTCTCCGACCGCTGGGTCTCCGGCCGCTGGGTCTCCCACCGCTGGGTCTCCGACCGCTGGGTCTCCGGCCGCTGGGTCTCCGCCCGCTGGGTCTCCGCCCGCTGGGTCTCCGACCGCTGGGTCTCCGGCCGCTGGGTCTCCGCCCGCTGGGTCTCCGCCCGCTGGGTCTCCCCCTGGGTCTCCGCCGCTGGGTCTCCGCCCGCTGGGTCTCCCCCCGCTGGGTCTCCGCCCGCTGGGTCTCCGCCCGCTGGGTCTCCGCCCGCTGGGTCTCCGACCGCTGGGTCTCCGCCCGCTGGGTCTCCGACCGCTGGGTCTCCGGCCGCTGGGTCTCCGGCCGCTGGGTCTCCGACCGCTGGGTCTCCGGCCACTGGGTCTCCGGTCGCTGGGTCTCCCACCGCTGGGTCTCTGACCGCTGGGTCTCCCACCGCTGGGTCTCCGGCCGCTGGGTCTCCGACCGCTGTGTCTCCGGCCGCTGGGTCTCCGGCCGCTGGGTCTCCGACCGCTGGGTCTCCCACCGCTGGGTCTCCGGCCGCTGGGTCTCCGGCCGCTGGGTCTCACACCGCTGGGTCTCCCACCGCTGGGTCTTCGGCCGCTGGGTCTCCGGCCGCTGGGTCTCCGACCGCTGGGTCTCCGGCCGCTGGGTCTCCGGCTGCTGGGTCTCCGGCCGCTGGGTCTCCGGCCGCTGGGTCTCACACCGCTGGGTCTCCGACCGCTGGGTCTCCGGCCGCTGGGTCTCCGCCCGCTGGGTCTCCGGCCGCTGGGTCTCCGACCGCTGGGTCTCCGGCCGCTGGGTCTCCGACTGCTGGGTCGGAGTCGCAGCACCGCGGTCGGCCGGGCCTGCTTGCAGCGGTGCTGAACAATTGGGCTCTGGCTGCTGAACTGAGAGCTGAGGCTCCTCTCTTTAATGCGCCTGATGGTTGTGCCTGCCTGGGCCCCTCCAGTGGAGTCCCCCATTTTAGGAGCACCTAAACCCTTTCCCTTCGTGTATGCAGAAGCGCAGCCAGGATTGGCTTGAGTGTGGTGGGGGCTGATCAAACCAAAAATATAAGGTGCAAAATGTTTTGTCGAGGTGAGGGAGGCCCTCGCTCTCTCCCCTGTAGATGCGCTTTTGTTTGTACCAAGATAAACCCGGAAATACAATTGTCAGTCTGTCTTCTTTAGACGCCGCTCCTCTTGCACCATCTTGCCATCTGAACGATAGCACCGTGGACCTACCTGGACCTTTCAATTTTCTCCTGTGCCTTCTTGGTCACACGTGTTCTGTTCTCCTACCGGTCCCTTCTGCATGTCTCTTTGTTGACCTTCAGTCTGAACAGCTAAAAGCGCCTCCTGTCTTCACGATGACCTACGTTGGGGCAGACACAGTGACATGAGAGACGCCAAGCAGGTCGGCCACTGGCCACTGCCACAACATTTTGGGTCGCCCGGCACATCAGCGGGTACCTACTTCTGCAGGTGAAGATATCCGACTTTTTTTTCTCTTTTTCACTTTTTTTTAATTTTAAATTCCCCTGCCCATTAATAGGTAGGCAGGAGTGCCCTTCCAAACCCGTGCGACCTAATAACGTTAAATTACAGACTTGATCATAGTCTGGTCTTGGAATCGGAACTAGAAGACCAGCACTTTCGTTTGGACTATCTTTGTCCGAACCTCTTCTCAGGCGTACAGGGAAGGAGGCGCATAAAGGTGTTCCCTGTGATTTAATGTCTATTCTTGATGGCTTCATCGGCACCGGGCTGCAATGCCAGCTGATCCCTCTGGCTCACGAACTTCTATCGTCTTTGTCCTTTCGGTTTCAGTCGTACGATGATTCCCAAATGCCTAAGTTTGCTGGTACTTGGTATACAGGTTGGTGACGCGCTTCGCATCTATGTACTTGGAAACAGCATGGGTGTTCCTGCATTAAGCCAACATTCTGAAACAACCTTGCAATTCATGACAGGAATATTACGTGCTGGATTGCTATAGGCGCATGCATTACTCATTACCCCTCAGTGCATGCTTCTTTGTAAGTAATTGGTCGCCTTCTATGGATTCCGGTGCTACTATGATACACATTTGGTACTTCGAAATTGTTGCTTTCTCTTCCTTAGACTGGAAGGAAGTCTTTGGGTAAATCTGCCATGACTGATAGGTCTGTGCCGGCAATGTGTCCCTTTCGAGCCTGTACTGAGCTGACATCAACCACAACGACTACAGCCATTAGCCACTTTCTGTCACACACCTGTCTCCATATTTCAACCGAGACCACGCGTGTGCGTGTCAGGTCACCCTTCTTGTATTGCTTAGTCGCCCTCCAACAGTTATGCCCCAGTAAAACAATGATGAGATTCCAGTGGCAGGGAACTAGGCCGGTCCAATTCGCCGATGTGATATCACTCCACTGTATGGCAGCGCTTTCGGCCGGCTGTGATATTTTTTTAAGCTTACAACTTCCCTCATGGTAATATCGTAACCTTGTACCAAGCAATATTGCTTGAATAAAATATGTTTTCCTGGGAAATCACATGTTCAAATGACATGCACTTACTAAGTCGTACGAACGTCGACGAACGTACGTCGTTGAGACGAATGAAAGGGGAATGTGGAGGAATAGTGTGTGGCGGATTTCAGTTCTTCGTCGTTTTTTTCGGTCGTCGATGTGCGGGGTATTGGCTGCAAAAGTGTGCCAAAGCGATGTAAGCCTCACTTAAATCCTACGCTATTACATCCGTTGAAAGAGCTGGCCCATTCCACGGAAAATTCACAGGTGAAAGGGTCGAAATAGCATCCAATATTTTATACTTTGATGAAAATATTTCCTTGAAGTTATCTGATGCGCTGAATCCAGTTACGCAATTTTGTAAAGATCAGGTCAACGGTTAGGGAGTTATATTCTCAGGCATTTTTGTGATTTCACTTAACAAGGGTATCTTTCGAGGCCTTTAACTCATTGAAGAATAATCTGAAATTGTGCCGAAGTATATATCCGTGAATTCACAATGACCCATGACCCACAATGACCCTTCATCTTTTGGCTTTTTCGAAATTTTCATTTACAGGATAATTGAAATCGTGACATCATGACGTGACTTATTTTACCTTTCGCGACAGTCACAATACGATTTGAGAAAGTGCAGAAATGAAGTTCGATATCTTACCTTTTGAAGCAAAGAAAAAAAGTTTTAAAACATGGTTTTACTCCTAAAACTCTACACATCCGTTCAAAATTAGGCACTCAAGATTCTTTTTGGCTAGTTTATTGTGGCCTATGTGAACATGCATTTCGAACGTAGGCGTAAGAACAAGGGGTTCGGAGGCCGTGGCCTGCCCACTTTTCAAAGTGTGTGGGTGAGGGCAACAATGGTAGATGGCCTCCCACTTTTAAGATATTTAAATTTCCTAAAAAGCAGCATGTACACATTTGAATATGTTAAAAACTCCCTGTAATCCATAACTAAGTAAAAGCTGCAAATATCACATCGTAGCACTTCATTTTTAAGGCACGTACACTTGGACATGAGCCTATAACAACGCAATTAACTCAGGAGTTCATGTAACGCAACAGATGTATGGATATTCTCATCGTGAATTATGTTATGAGAATACTATAAAGTAGATAATGTGCCAGCCAGTACCAAAATACATCATATTATAAGTTCACTGTGGTTCTTTGACTGTTAACATACTTAGCATCGATTTCATTAATATTGCATACAGTAGAAAATGACGAGCACGGCAACTGATCCGTGTGGATCCTTCAGCTGGGTAACTGCGTAGTGGCGTTGACATCACTTTAAACATTGAATTCAAATTATGTCGTTCAACAGAATTGGTTCGGCTATATGGTGGGCTTATGATGTATATGTAACACTCTCTGCTTGGCAAAAACTCCGATCCCATAATCTATTCAATGAAGACATTTGGATTAAAAGTACTGCAACACCGAAATACAACGGAGACTACTATCAAGGATTGTCATCGTCCAGTGATATGTACGTTCAGGCTGAGATTTAAGAACCCCGATGTTAATGGGATGAATTCAGGCCAAGTGCAGGGTGTATGTTTCTGAACATTATTTGTGGTGCAAACCGCTAAATGAGCATAAGAAAGTCGGTTTTGGGCGATGTACTCCATAGACGTCACTGCTAAGCTATAAAAGCATTGGGGAATGCGCATTGGCGTACCGAAGGGGGGCATTACAGCAGTCTCTTCCCCTGAGAGTTTGTGGGCCCTTAAAGATCGCGCCGGGGTTCGGAAAAATAGCGCCAGGCTTCCTAAACATCCTGCTAGTGTCCTCGACAATCGCATCGAGGCTCACAAAAATCATATTGTGGCCCCAAAAAGTCGCACAAGGGCCCCTGAAAGACGGTGAGCCTCTCAAAATCACACCAATGCCCCTGGAAATCCCATTGGGCCTCACAAATCGTGCCGGAAACCTAAAATGATGTTGAGGGCTTCACAATGTGAGACCGGGCCCCTGAGAATACCGCTGAGGGCCCCAAAGGTGGCGCAGGGCCCCGAAATGCCGCGTCAAGGCGCCCAAAAATCACACTAAGGCCACTAAGGCCGGGCGCCCGAAAATGAAGCTGGGCCTCAACGACTGGTCGGGCCCTCCAGATCACGCTGGGTTCCAAAAGGTCGGGCCGGGGCTCATGATAATGGCACCGGGCACCAAAACGTCCGGCCGGGGCACCTGAAAATCACGTTGGGAGCACAAAAGGTGCCATGGCCCTTGAAAATCACGATGGGCCGCAAAGAAAGGGGCTGGGCCATTGAAAATCACGTTGTAGCCTCAAAAGTTCGCGCCTCGGCCCAAAGTCACGCTGGTGGCTGATATAGTCGTGCCGTGGTTCTTGAAAATAACCATTGAAAACCATGCCGAGTCTGAAGGTCAGGAGAAAACCCTCACGAACAAATCAGAAGAGAGTGAAGGTGATTTAGCCCCAGATGATGACATGGATAAAGAGATTGGGTGAATTCTGTTGCCACATTGTATTACTCCGATATGTACGGCTCATGATCCAATGCGATTCATTCCAGGATCAACATGTGTCGATGGATGCGTCCGCACCAAATTTGTTCTCAAGGAGTTCAAGCTGAATGCGATTACTCAGTCAGTGAAGTTCATCTTTTCGTTTCCAGGTGGGGTTTAAGACGTCAGAAAACTGATATTACAGTGATTGGCGGTGATAAATACCTTTCAGTGTTGTCGATGAAATATGATCGTAATTTTACACCTGCTTACATTGAGGCAGAAATATCTTACATAAGGTGAAAACATTGCTATTTCTTATATTCTTACAAGTGACCATCTAGGATTTCACAACTCACCCTTCGTCACTTCCGAATGTACCAAATTGCATTGTGACTGTCTCCAAGGTCAAACTAGGTTACTTTATCTTAGGCCACAAGCTCACGATTAGAAGAAAAAAACGTCAACACAAATTTCGAAATTGACACAAGATGCCGTGGATCATGACGAGTTCAGCGATATGTAGCTTCGTGCAATTCGCATTATTTTTCATTGAATTCCAGGTCTCTAAAGACTAAGGTGACCTCTTTACAAAAATGTCCGATATTTTAACTGCTTAATCGTTGCTCCAATCTTTTCCAAACTTGCACAGTTGGATTATAGAGCCAAACTATCCCTCGGTATGCATTTTCTTCCAGATATGGAGTGTATCCTGGCCCCTTCACTTATCGACTTCTGATGGGTTGGGCCACCCACCACAATTCGGAGACGATTCTACCGTTTAAGGACCTCAAAAGACACCCTTGTTTGGTGATATATCAGACATGCCCGATGCTATAGCTCCTTGACCGTTGGCCTGATCTTTATAAGGATGGGAGAGCTGGATTCCGCGCAACACATGGCCCACACAAATAGTTTCATCAAAATATAAAATATTGGGTATACGCCCTTGCCGATTTGCCGTGAAATTAAATATAAAATATGTGCTAATCGTAAAGATGATCACTTTTGCTCTTCGACACATTTGTATTTTTGCCAGCATATTCCATTATGTTAACATAACGGGACACACTTTTCTAGATGCCCTTGAGAACGAGTTGAATTTTGTGGCACCCAAACTTGCTGACATAACATTGGAGGGAAGTCACTGCCCAATCACGTCAATCTCTATAGCTATGGGGTGAATAGTCTGGTTGAGAGAAGAAAATTAATTGATCAGGAGCATCAAGAGTGCATTAGGTGGTTATGGGTGGCTGAGGACGGGTGCAGCCGTCTGGCGCTGAGCGGACGGACTGAACAGTCTAAATTCAGCCCAGGACTGGTAATGACCCGGCCCCATCCCCAGTCCGGCAAACCTTAGTATCTCTCTGGGGGAGGGGATGGTTCAGTATCTGAGAGAGCCCACAATTTGACGATTGCCGGCGACGCAGGCCATGTCTGCACAACTTATCTGTATCTGATTTATCACTTCACCAGTTCTTCCAAGCCACATGATCCGCTAGACACACTCACGGGCGCATGTCATGAAGTGATGAGCCTGGTCTCGGCCATAAATGCGTTACGGGGTGACGACTGGCCGGTGCCCAGCTCGGTGGCCGACGACCAGAGAGTCAGCTAATGGTGGGAGGGACAGAGAAGTACAAGGGATAGCTAACCAATCCATCATGCCGAGCGAGGGCGAGGTACGCACCGGCCGAAGGTCTGGCCCGTGGAGCCCCGCAGAACGCATAGCCATTGAGCACAAGAAGGCGAAACAACAAATAAGAAGAGCGCTCACGCAAGGAGACCTCCAAGAGCATCCTCTCCAGTTACCCTCCTCCTTCCCGCGGAGAACCTCAATGCTTCCCGAACGCAGCTCCCTCGTACACCGTCCGCGTGGGAGGAACTTCACCTGCACTTGCATCTGGGCCTTATCAAATTACACCACACCGCGTGCGACCATTCGATCTTGTCAGTGCCACTAAATCCCCCCCCCACCCCCACCCCCACCCCATCATCCCCATTGTTGGCACCGCCGGCGACACGCCGAGTGGAGCCTGCTGGCAGCTCGTTAGTTGATCTTACAGTGCTCCAGACCGCCTGGGATGCTCGCCAGCCGTCACGGACTTCGCCAAAAAGCTCGAATGGTCTTTCACAGCGACCCTCGAGGGTGTGGTCGCCAGATAGTGCGTGGACTCTCACGACCACCAAACGTGTAGATCCCCACGGCCACCAGATAGTGCGTGGACTCTTACAGCCACCAGATGGTGTGTGGACTCTCACAGCCACCAGATAGTGCGCGGACTCTTACAGCCACCAGATAGTGCATGGACTCTCACAGCCACCAGATAGTGCGTGGACTCCCACGGCCACCAGACGGTGTGTGGACTCTCACAGACACCAGATGGTGTGTGGATTTTCACGGCCACGTGCTTTTTTCAGCCGATGGAAGCCTTCAAAGTAGGACCATTCATACCACTTTCTTTCGGGACCGGTTCTGAATTTTCTGGTGCTTAGGTTGACTCCGCAGGATCCCTTTGTGAGTTTTTGGGGCCGAGTTCTATTTTTGCAAGCTCCCGGCGCGATATTTTTGGTCACCAGCACAATTCACTAGGCGACCGATGCAATATTTTTTGGTGCCCCAACACGTTTCTTTTCCGGGCCCGACGCGTTTTCGAGGCTGACGCAACTTTTGTAGCCGCAGTGGCATTCCGTATAGGAATACTTTTTTGGAAGCCAGCTGCGACTTTTGGGGCTCTGACGCGACCTCTTGGGGCCCCAATCTGACTTTCAAAGGCAGTAACGCGGCTTTCTTGTGTTTCGGTGCGACTGTTTGGCCCCGTCATTTATTGGGGTCCCATCGCGAGTTTTTGAGGCCTCGACGCATTCTTGGGGGTCACTGTTTTGATGACTTTTTGCGTGATTGTTGGAATCCCAGAGTGATTGTTCTTGTCCCCGTACTGTTTTTTTCCCCGGCTTCATTTTTTGGGTAGTCCTGATGATACTTTTTTAGCCCCGGTGCAACCTGTCGGGCTCTTAACATGATTTCCAAGGACCCGGGCGCGACTTTCTAGTGCCCCCGGGCTCTAGAGTGATTTTCAGGTGTCTAGCCCAGCCTTTTGGGGCCTCGTCGCGATTTTGAAGAACCAAGCACAACTTTTCTGGCCAACAGCCTGATTTTCAGGGACCAGGCGCGATGTTATTTTGCCCCGGTGTGATTTCGAGTAGATCTCGTACGGGCTTTTCGGGGGCCCAGCGGAATTTCCAGGACACAGCCTGATCTTTTTTGGTCCCCAGCGTGATGTTCAGTGGCTTTTTTATCCCCATCGTGACTTTAAAGGATCTCGGCGCGATTTTTGTTTAGCCCTAGCGTGGTCCCCAAGGACCCAGGTGAGAACATTTGACCCCAACATGGTTTCCAAGGGACTCGGTCCGACATTTTGGGGGCCACAGCGCGATTTTCATGGGCCTCGGCCCGACCCTCTGGATCCAGCCTGAATTTCATGGGTCCGGTCCTTCCTAGGGTGAACTGTCATTTTCGTTGGCCAAGCTAAAAGTTTTGGACCACGCGATTTTCTAGGGCCGGTCCAACCCTTGGCGGCCCTAGCGTGATTTTCAGGGGGCCCGGTGCTACTTTTTTGGGGGTCCCAGCGGTATTTTCAGGGGTCTGATTGAAATTTGTGGAGTTCCCATGGCCATTTTTGGGCCCCCAATGTGATTTTCAGGACCTTGGTGTGATTTTGGGATCCCAGCGTCATATTCCGGGGCCGTGCCAGACTGCATGGGAACCCGGTGGGATTTTTTGCGGGCACCAGGATTTTTATGGAGTCTGTCGCAATATTCCCGAATCTCGACGCGATGTTCTCGGGTCCCCACAAACTCTCAGGGGAACTACCCCTTTGCCCCCTAGGTACGCCACTGATGGTGACGCATGGTAGGAATGGCCTCAAAACTGTGAAATTAACGTTAGATCCCCCACCAAAGTCGCTCGAATTTTGAGGACATATTGAAATCGGCCTCTCGTCAGGTTACATTTGTATCAGATGAGTTGACGTGGAGACGGTGCGTTAGTTACACTTGACTGGTAACTGCACTTGATAAAGATCGAATACCGTGATGTTTCACCATCAGGAAAGAAAACATAAATATGACCTCAAGCCGATGAAAAAGTTGCACATAAAAACCCCACATTTTACCTTGAATGTCCGAATGCAGCCCTCTCCGCTGTCTCAGTCTGTGCGACGCACGTTGGCATGGTCGAAGCCATGATTCCCGCCCTGGGTGTGTTTCTGTGTTTTGCCCACAAATAGTAATATTTGAAATATATTAATAGTCGTCATCTCGCTTATGCGTGGGTGTACTCGTAGAATATTCGTTAATATATGAACAAGTGACGTGGCTGGGGATCTGTCGCACACTCATTGAAAGAAACGTTCAGAAAATTGCACTCGCTGGTCTTTTGTCGGAGTTTCAATTGAACCGGACAAATTTATACCTATTAAGTGATAACCTGGCCCAGACATGTGGTCCTATTTTTGTCTTCATCTTGATCATCACATTACCTCCAAATGTATTCTACCAGGAGAATCAACTGGCCTAAATATAGCACATAAACGTAATTGAGGACAAGGCCGATTAACAAGAGCGCCGGAGAGCCGCTCACATAGCGTGTACAGAGGGGGTGATTCGATCCCCGCTCCCAGTGTTTCGGAAACTACCGCAGCTATAAGTTCACAATTTGGAGGGTACATTGCAAATGTAATAAACTACAAATTGTGTGGGCATAGGCCCTTAAGGTCAAGCGAGGTCGTGATGCGGTGAGACAGCCGATGGAGCGCCACGCTGCTCCACCGCACCGATGATGCCTGTGTGACCTTGAACGCTTGCCGGCCGCCGCCGTGACGGTAGATTTGGCACACTCGCAATTCTTATATTTACCATCGGATTTAGATTTTACATTGCATGGGATACGCTTATCGATTATGAACAGGCCAGATCACATTACAATATCGCCGTCAGTTTATTAGGTAGTGTAAAACAAAACCAGAAATGGGCGGATTCCACCCTGCCCCCTCCTTCCCTTCGGTGAGCGTGTAAAGCTGCCACGTCTTACAACTGCAAGAATCTTGTAGCACCTCACGGCCTACACCCCATAATTTTCATAAAACAGCACCTATGTGTACATCTGGCAAAAAATATATATCAGGAGGTACGTCGAATTTCATATGCGTGCAGGAAATACCTCTGGTGCTGCTGTTAGAAAAACGCTTCGAGTGGCATCGTCTCATCGCCCCAGGTGAAGGTGAGGGATGAGAATGAAGATAATAGACAAAACGAATGGGCTTTGGCAATATGCGTTCGGGTGAACAGTGCACTGCATAGTTAGGGCCACCAGCAGCCCAGGCACCAAGCAGTGGCTCCTACAGCCATGGCACCGAACTACCGGAGTTTCTTTGAAAATCGGACGCCAGCATCACGAGCCCATATAGTCCCCGTCAGGGAGAGGGCACGGCATGGAGTTCCTGTGTTCCAACTGACCAATTGGAGACTATGGCGATCCGCGACTGGTCACCTTACCTGTAGGATATTCTCGCTGAGACGAATCGCGAAGACTCGACCGTTCAACATGTGCAACTTTTTACGCCTCAGTGCCTCCGATAATCCCAGCCGGAACAAAACGGTCAACGAAATGATTGCGTGCATGGAAACGTTTCTTCATGGTAGTCGAAAAGCACGCATACGATCCTCACGACAGGTCTTCCTCTGTGCTCTGTACAGAGCAGCCCCGGCCATCGGCTGGTCACCACGCGACACGCCCTCCTCACACGCGTCGAGATGCCAGCAGGCTGATCTGACGCTCTGCTCAGATGACCACTGATCACTACACGCATGCTCCGCGAATGGGCTGCAGGACAGCAGCCAAACTGCAGCGTGTGACGACTGGACAAGGTGCGTTCTGCGCTGCCAACCAATAGTCGTGCGAGGCTGGCAAACATCGGACACCAGCTGACGACACGGCCTTCGAGCAAGAAGGGTGTGACGCGCCGCAGTAACGGACCACACTGGCGAGTACCGCCATCGTCACCCACCGGCACACGCCCCCGGCCACACTGTACACCCCAACCAGAGCCAACACATTCCGCATAGAGGGCGCCACCAAACGTCTCATCAGTACACTTGGACAGAACCTTCTGGTCAGAGCACTCCATCGGCAGGTACCAGTAGGTTCAGACAGAAGCTTCGGACGCCGCCAGCAGTCGCAGCAGCAGCCGACCGTCGGTCGTTGTACTCGCCGTGCGTCGGGTGGGCGGATACGTCTGGCCTCCTACCGGCGCCGGTCGCCGTCACGACTGTTGACCCGTCTCCGGCCGTGCTCGAGCGATCGACTGCGCCGGCGTCGCTCCAAGGACCGGCTGCGCGCGCGCTCCTGACGCGGCCGGCCGCCGCTGCTGCGCTGCTGCTCTCTGGAGCGACTCCTGCTGCGGTGGCGGCGCTCCTGTCGCTCTTTGGAGCGACTCCTCCGCCGCTTGGAGTCGCGGTCACGGCTGCGTTCCCGATAGTCGCGGCCGCGCTCGCTGCGCTCGCCACGATCGCTGCGATCGCGGCGGTCGCGGCTGCGCTCTCGGCCGTCCCTGCCCCGACTGGTGGCGCCGTCTGGTTGGTGACGATCCCGACCGCGGCTCCTGCTGTCGCCGCCGCTGCTGTTGGTGTCGTGCTGCCGCCGGATCCGATCCTTCTCCATGGCGATCTCCTCGGCGATATCGCGCGCCGGCGGTGGCCTGCCGGATGGTGCCGATAGCCATCACCATCACAGGTCATTACCGATCACATCACACATCACATCACATCACCCATGGGTGGACGGGTAGCTTAGGGGTAAGTTGCTCGTCTCACAATCGAAAGGTTGTGGGTTCGAGTCTCACATGTCGCTACTCTTCGCCCGCGACCAATCGGCGTGAGAGATTGGCGACGCTACATGACTCAACGGTCGATGTGTCGTAAAACCAATAAACAATCACATCACCCATGGGCATCACGGCATCATAAACCGGCATGGGAACGCCGAGTAGGGTGCAGGGGAGCCGTGCTCCTGACCCTCCTGAGTTGGGAACGTGACTGCTTATAAGTTATCTTTCCAGGCTCCGTGGGATTGTCTGAAGCCCCCAGGTTGGGGAATTTTACGCGCCCTAAGGTGTTTACTGCGGATAGTGGGAAAACGGCGCGCCACCGCGTGCTGGAATTTGTGTATCTTTCCGAAATAAATTTGACATGTGTAAAATGGTTAAGGTCAAGCCACCTGATTGATTTGATTGATTATTTGGGCTTAAGGGCGCATCAACTGCTACTGGTTATGTAGCGCCCATAAGGTCAGGCCATCTACGGACATCGAATTGGAACTTGCTTCATTTTATGTTATTTGGTTTACTGACAAACTGCAAAACTAATTACTGTCGGCCACCAAATCTGGATGAGGAAACCGACAGGTTGACGGAGGAAGAGATGAGTCGGAGCGTGCGCGGTAGGATTCTATTGTTGGAAGACTTTAGCATGACGAGTCTGACGGACGAAACTAGAAGTCTAACAAAATTAGACAGGAAGCTTCATTGGATGCGCTGAGGAAAATTTAACGACCTAAATGAAAAAAGAACATGCAAGGGTTGCGAAATATTATATATAGAACTTACAAATGAGGAATGTGTTGTACAGAATGAAAAGATAGGAGATACCTTAAAAGAGTGATCACAACATCATGCGCATTCCTTAAATGTTAAGTGTAGAGAACAATGCGACACTGTCAAATTTTGTTCCAGAGAATTATGATCAGCTCAGGGTCTTTTAGGTGAAATTCGATGGAAAGAGTTGTCAGGTTTAGATGCATACCAAATATGGGAATTCTTTAGATAAACTTATTCAGGGTCAGGTTAGGTTCGTTACAGACAAATAATTATACAAGTAGATTCTAGTTCTTTCATGATAGGCCACCCAGTACCGCACAATTTGTAAAAGGCATTAACAATTTTACTTATCTACGTTTCGAGCTGAATCTAATTTCGTTAAAATCATATGTCTAAGTTTAAAGATCTTAGAGCTCTTGCAATTAAACACAATAAGCGCCGGTCCCTTCCGCTTCTCTGACACGGAGCGAATTCGTCGTGATGCTTAATGATGTCTTTTAAATGGACTGCACGTGCCCGGTGTTTTAACTTTATACTGCTTTTTTACTGTTTCCACTTTTACTCGTGTGTGTGGTGTTATCTGCATCCGACTGTAATCTGACTCCAAATTTAACCAAATATTAATCAGTTTTACGGAATTTGTTTGTTCAATTCGGAGGTAAAAATACAATATATTCTGATAAGAACCACGTTTTAGATATAACATACAATACAAAACAAGACAGCAATGGCTGGTGTTTGCTGTCTGAATACGGAGTGTCGCATTTTCATGGAACATAGCCTGGGCCGCTGGGCCCCTGGATCTGAGCCACTGCCTGCCCAGTCTTCATTTCAAGATACTGGCAACCCTGATGGTGCGATGCGTTTGCAGTCACTCTCGGCTTTTGCTCCAGTTACTTTGTGTTGTTGTTACTTCAAAAGCCCTCGGGGTGATACCATAGTTTCTTCTTCCTCTTCGTCAGTCTAACATCCTTAAATTATTCCAATTTTTGCACTGATCAGTCTGTAGATTCGGTTGGTTATTGGTTATTGGTTTTTACGACACGTCACGGTTGAGTCATGTAGCGACGCCAATCTCTCACGCCGATTGGTCGCGGGCGGAGAGTAGCGACAGATGAGACTCGAACTCACAATCTTTCGATTCCCGTCTAACAGACGGGAAACTTACCCCTAGACCACTCGTCCCCAGTCTGTCGATTCGATTGATTCGATTTAAGCTGGTCTAGCAAACGTGTCTAACGAGCGCGTGCAAATGTTCGTTCGTTGATTTTCCCATAAAGCACGAGTATGCAAGATTGGTTCATTATAGGAAAACGTAACACTGTCTATTTGTTAGTGGTGATACCAGATGAAACACCCTGGCACATTTACTTAATGTACTATATGGCGAACCATGGGAGAAATAACTACAATAGAGCCCGAAACAATTAAAGAACGTGAGCGTTGGTTGGTTATTTGGGCTTTCGGGCGCATCGACTGCGTTGGTCATACAGCGCCCATAACAATTTTAGATGGACAACTTAGGAGGATTCATGCGAACAGCAACGTGGGCGTTTAATATCGTGCTTGAACGCACGGCACGGTGTCAGAATTCCCCGGCGATATCATGTCCAACACACCTTCCCCTCTCCTGAGGCACGGCTATTGAGGCGACACTGGAAAACATCACGGCTTATGTTAACTTATGACACTATGACTACGCTGAGGGAATAACTTGGCAAAAGTAGGAGATATTTATTTCGAACCAGGAGTGGGAACATTTTGTTGCGAGCTTCTCAATATCTTTATGTGCGATATACGATAAAACAGTTTTGATGTGGTTGTTGTCATGAGTATTCATTTATGGTCCTAGTGTGCTCCTCGGTGCGTTGCATGCTAATTTGTGGTGCCCGATAACTGATTGCTAGATGCGTTGCGCTTGTTCAGGTGCAGAGTCCTGACTTTCCAAACTTCAACTGAAAATAGAACTGAAGTGGACAAGAAGTGGTAAAGTATTGATAAAGGTTCGAGGCACGAGTGAACAAATGTATTCCTTGCTGGGCATCACTTGCCGCCAATTTGCACACATTTCGGGTACTGGATTTACGGTACATTCAGGGTGCCGACCTTGTCATTGCAACCAGGTAGGTAAGGATATTTGCTCAATTTTGCAAGCGCCCGCTGATCTGGGCCACGTTCGGCAAGCGCCTCCGATGGCCTGAATCCACAGCCCCAGGGTAAATGTTCTAACCGCAGCTGGCATATGCCATCCCAGCCATCAATGACCTGTCGGGCTGTCGGCTTGAGTGCCGCCTGTACTGACCTGCGCCGTTCGCGGCTGACACTGCGGGGCCTGTGGTGTCGCTCGGCGGGCGCCGCAGCAGGCTCACACCGCTCGCCGCGGTCACTGCCGGGCCGCGAGGGCGGACCGTCGCCCACACCGCCCACCACCGGGAACCGCTGCTTCAGCAGCGTCTGGATCTTCATCTGCGGCCGGATACACAACACACTCACAACAGCTGCACAGCGACATCAGTCTGGCGTGTCACACATAAGCAGACACGGACGCACAAACTGACAAACAAGCAGACAGACAGGCAAGCAGATAGGCAAACAGATAGGCAAACAGATAGCCAAACAGACAGACAGACAGACAGACAGACAGACAGACAGACAGACAGACAGACAGACAGACAGACAGACAGACAGACAGACAGACAGACAGACAGACAGACAGACAGACAGACAGACAGACAGACAGACAGACAGACAGACAGACAGACAGACAGACAGACAGACAGACAGACAGACAGACAGACAGACAGACAGACAGACAGACAGACAGACAGACAGACAGACAGACAGACAGACACGAACACATAGTTGCACGATGACAGCAGTCCGTCGTCACATATCTACACTGGTACATGGTGACACTGCTCTGACATTACATACCTACACTGGTACACAGTGACACTGCTCTGACATTGCATACTTACACTGGTACACAGTGACATTGCTCTGACATTACATACCTACACTGGTACACAGTGACACTGCTCTGACATTACATACCTACACTGGTACACAGTGACACTGCTCTGACATTACATACCTACACCGGTACACAGTGACACTGCTCTGACATTACATACCTACACTGGCATATGGTGTACGCTTTCTTGCAATACAAATTCAAGTCCGAGGCAAAAGCGATAAGGATGCCAACGTGCGTTTACCCCAGGTCCCGTCTACTGGAAGCGTAACTGCCGTTACCTCGACAAGTTGGATAGGTGCAACAATCACACAATATTTGATGAGCAGCGTATACCATGAAAAGTGCATCATCACGGATGGCGAGTGTGAGCAGCAACCAGCGTATGCATTGCACGGCGGCCGGCATCAGGCGTGCATGTCATTCAGATACACGCAGACTGCCGGCGCCAGTGGGTCCCACCAACATGCCACGCCGCCTCCCCAGCAGCGTCATGAAGCCCCACCAACACCCACACGACACCTCTCCAGCCACCACACCAACATGGCACGCTCCCTCACCAGCAGCATCATGAAGCCCCACCAAAACCCTCACGACACCCCACCAGCCACCACACCAACATGGCACGCCCCTCACCAGCAGCATCATGAAGCCCCACCAACACCCTCACGACACCCCACCAGCCACCACACCAACATCCCACGCCCCCTCACCAGCAGCGTCATGAAGCCCCACCAACACCCTCACGACACCTCACCAGCCACCACACCAACATGCCACGCTGCCTCACCAGCAGCGTCACCTCACCTGCTGCCAGGCGCACACCCAGGACTTTTCCATGTGGGGGCACGGACCGAAACGGGCACTTTGCCGGCTCCAAAAATGCACTTGACCGATTCCAAAATGGCACTTTGCGGCCCCGGGCACACTGGAAGGTTTGCTGACCGGGGGGGCGTGAATTTGCCATGGGACACGTTATATGTTATAGCACCGAACCTGGACAGGGCACAGGGCACTTTTGCATCAAAGGGCACCTAATTGGGACAGGCATAGGACAGGAAAGGGGACAGGGAATGTAGTTTTGAGGCCAAAAGGGCAGTTTTGGGCCCAAAGGGCACCTTTGGCACAAGCGGGGCACGTAAGGTAGGTGATGTTTGGGCTAAATTTGGGACATTCCGGCCAAGAGGGCACTTTTCGGTCAAAAGGGCACTTTTGGCCAAAAGGGAAATTTGGTCTCATGGGGGACCCGGGCCCCCTGCCCCACCCCTCTCCGGTGCGCCTATGCCTGCTCCCAACCAACAGCCTCACGACACCCCACCAACAGCCCCGTGACACATCATCAGCACTCTCAGTTAGTTAGTCATTTGGGCTTTAGAACGCCTCTTCTACCATTGTCATATTGCGCCCACCGGAATCATCACGACACGCCACCAACATCCTCACAAGACCCCATTAGCAGCCTCACCACACCCCACCAACATCCTCATGGCATCTCACCAGCTAACACACCAACATCCTCGCGGCACCCCATTAAACGCCTCACAACACATCAGCAGCACCACACCTCACCAGCGGCCTCACAACACCCCAGCATCCCCACACCTAACCAGCATTCTCACGTCTCAGCATTCTCACATCTCACGAGCATCCTCACGACACATCAGCAGCCTGACGACACCTCGCCAGCAGCCCGACGACAACTTATCGGCAGCCTTACGACACCTCGCCATCAGCCTGACGACACCTCATTAATATCTGCACACCTGACTAAAAGTATAATGGCAAGCCTCCACCACTGTCGCCCCGTACATCACAGGTGTGTCCGTCAGCCCCACAGCGCAACCCCGCCGCTCGGTGGTCACTCCCATGTCGCACTGTGACCAGCATGACTAGTGGGGGATACAGGGAGAGACCATGTCCCTCCCCCGAAGCGCTTAAAATGGGGGATAGTGTCTTTTGCCCCCACCCCCCAAAACCAACAGAAGTAAAGTAAATTAAAATGCGGTAATCTTTGCCGAGGTTAAAAAATTCCGTCCGGATGAAAGAATCATCAATTCAAGGTTTTTGTTAAATAAAGTAATTGTTTTGAAGCCGAGAAATGGATTGAAGAAATTGAGAAATTGAGAGAGAAATTGAATATGGTAGCAGAGCAGATTCTGGCACACATAGAGGGTTCCATGCTGCTCAAGTTCTGCCTACACCAAGAGTTGACAAAATCGGATCCGCCAGTATGTACACGTGCACGAACGTTGACGTGGTACAAGACGTTGAACGTGAACGTGAACGTTATGGTAAAGAACAACAAAAATCTGGTAATTTAGAAATGGTGAAGGTAGGCTGGGACCTCGATACAGGAAATTATGCTGTCCTTAATTTCTTTTTAATAGGCCCCTTTGCCAAATGGTGGTCGAAATCCCGTGTTTTTACCAAAAATAGTCGGAGCAGTGAGGGCACCCTCCAAATCCGTCCAACCCCTCCCCTAATGCAATTACTCGGTACGCCACTGGGAGGGGAGGGGTTGAGCTGTCGCCGAAAACCGAAAGTTACCCCTCCCCCTAAACGGGTGGGCTAGATCGGCCAGTGGTCGCAACCACACTCACCTGTATGGGGACGGGTATGCGCGGAAACAGTGTGCCATACCAGTCCAGTTTGACCATCATCTTGCGGCACATGACGCCGATGGTCATCTCCTCGCCACCGCCGGCCTTAATGTCGATAGTCTGCCGACACAAACAGAAACAAGTGAGCGAGGGCACCTTCACAGGCACGATCAGAGGCACGACCAGGGGCACGACCAGGGGCACGGCCAGGGGAGGTGTCAGAGGCGTTGTCGGGGACGCTATCAGGGGCACGGTCAGGAACCCTGTTCGCGCCTCTAACTGTCTAAGAAGCAGTTAGAGACGCGAACAGGGGAGCTGTGAGGGGTGTTGTCAAGGGCGGCGACACAGGGACAGCAACGCATCGCGCAACAATATCGACACGACGGTGATACCGGGTCATATGCAGAGCGTGTGACCGCGCTGTACACGAGCAAGGCGAGAGCGCGGTCGATATGATTACTTGAGAGTGCGCGCAGCGGCCGGCGAGTTGGCGGCGGCCGGCCAACCGGTGCCCGGGGACGGAGCGCCGCCAGACTGTGATGCAGCCGCAGCCGCTGTCGCCGCAGCTGGCCGGCCGGCTCCGTCAGAGGTCGACTGCTGCCAGTACAGGGCGTCAGCAGTAGCACACAGCGACCCCCACGTACACTGCACCGCGCTCACGGCAAACCGGCCAACAGCTGAACGTGCGACCTACCACACCTGCATACTGACAGCTGCCACCGCCTGGCCACGGCCAACAGAACGGCACGGCTCGGTGTTTCCGGTGCTGACGGCCGGTGCTTCTAGACCGCTGGTGATGACCTGATGCTGCCCAACAGTGCGACCGGTTCCTCCGTGCCGGCCCGCGACCAGCGGCGCCAGCTGACGGCGTACTCACCTCTTCGTCCTCCAAATAAGGCTCGTACCAGGTCCAGAGGTCGGCTGGCGGCTGGGTATATCTGCAGCCACACAGCGGCACTGTTAGTGTAACGTCACATACAGCGACCGTGTCAGCACACAATCGTCACACGGCGACCGTGCCAGCACACAATCGTGACACGGCGACCGTGTCAGCACACAATCGTCACATGCAACGACCGAGCCAGCGCACAGTAGTGTACTGTGCTTCGGTTCGCTCCTAAATTGCGGTCAATTTGAACTAGCCGCCCGGGAAATCATCTAGCGGGCACCACAACAACAGACACGTTTGATATAAAGGACATAACAGCATTGTGCGGTTCGTGGTGCAGAACCTTAAAGTTCACCACACTGCACCACTTCCTGATACTTAATATAGCACATCTATCCGATCAAAGCAGAAAGCAGTTGGAAAAAAAATGATAGAACTAGTTTTAGTCATGTTAGTGACCAGAAACAGGTTCAGCCGGTTAAAACGGGTCAATACCGCAAATGCGCAAAATTATATTCGAAAACTAAACTGTGTCCAAGTTGTTGCAAGCATTCCAAGCATTGTATACACAAAACTGCCTGCATGGTTCTTAGACACCTGGTAGATTGTCTGTACATACAATGGCTATGATCTTGTACTGAATATTGTGTTGAAAATATATATAAGGGAGTAGCACAAATATGGTCGACGTCAAATACTACCTACAAACACGTCGAGGAATATCGAGCCAGAATCCAGCCTGCAAAGCATACGAACTCTAATACGATCTGGTGGCATTTCGCATATTGGCACTGAAAATTTCGATGCTTACCATTCTTTCTTTATTCCAGCTGTCGGTGCCAGCCATATTATTTTATGCTGTAATGTTTTTGTTGTCTACTTCAAGCGTTTTGCTGTGCCACACTGATTTCGTCAGTGTGTGAACTTTTGCGTGCTATATTGACCAGCCAAGGGCGCCTTGTTGATATTTTAAAACAATATTTTGCAGATTGGACAAGACCTTGGGTAGCATATTTCCATAAAATATAATGCGATATGAACATGTTCCTCATTGCGGCCTATCAGCAATGATGTCACATCTTGGTCTGTTTAAAATTGCCATCTTTACTCCAATCCTACCAGCCTATCAGCACAACCTGTTATAATTGTAATCTAGGTATAACTTTGCAGGATAACTTCGAGTTTTACAAGCATGTTAATAGCATTTGATTCAGAATAAATGCATGTTACTCGTCAGGTAGATTTTGTAATGTACTTTGAAAACAAAATGTCTTACTTCCACGATTTGCGACAACTACGTGATGTCATGAAGCAAAATTGTGGGTATGTCGTGCCGATATCTTCATGCGTTTGAGTCCTTGAGGACATTCGACGGGGGCTAGGTTTCATCCCACTGGCCGGCCTTATACCAGCCTGATGTCCACGAACTCAGTAGAGTCCTTCAGGTACGCCACAAGCACTTGTTGAATATCATCAGGGTGCCCGACTGCGCATACTCTGTCAGAACACTGTCACTAGTTCATACCAAAAAGTAACGCTCCAGTGCATAAAAATACAGCGCTTCAATTTGCAGCGAGGTCACGGGTAAGGGATCGGCCACGTTTTTCACCAACAGTAAGTAGGTAACTGATATGAAGCATAGGACACGACAGACATGACGAGTAATCAGGGTTACACGAACAGGCCATTGGGCCGTTGACTGACTGACTGAGTGCGTGGTGCTTCACAAGACTTTAAAATAAACACAGATTCGGGAAGTCTGCTAGCTTCATAGGCACACACCTGAGGTACATGAAGCCCAGACCGCGCAGGTACGGCGAATCCGTGTGCTTGAGCAGCCCCACGACCTGTTTCCTGGTTAGCTTCAGTGTGAACAGCTTGTAGAGACACGAGAAGGCGGTTGATACAATACCTCCGGCGCCGACTCCGCGGACCTGTCGCAGACGGCCGTCAACGAGCCATCGACAGCCAGACGAGCATCTAGTGCCTGCTCAGATACACCACAGTCATGGCCAACTCGAATCTCCAGACCGAGTCGATGTGAGTGTACCTCAAATTTGCAGCAGTCAAACATTTCCACGAAAGGGGAGGGTCGTATCGGACACGTCTCTTGGCGTGGCTATCAATCGCACCTAGCAATCATCTAAGTGTGTTGTGTTCAGTTTCATTCGGTCATGACAAAACCACCGACACAAGTGAGCAGCCCATTATCGGAAAATATACTTTTTGTCGGTCTTCCCAGGAGTTACAAAACATGCGCAAACTGAACAACCATGAGGTCACCAAGAGTACTAAACACCACATAGCTTGCTAATAGGATGCGTGTATGGGGGGAGCGGAGTGTGTTTTTCTCCTGGCTTGTCATTTGTGTATTCGGGCGTCAGCTTTCACGATAACTTGTCCAAACAGGAAACTACTGATAATCACCCTTTGTTGTCGAGGTCGGTTGGTTATTTGGGCCTATGGGCGCCATGATTTCGCCAATGACACGCTCGTCTACGGACTGTCAACGTGTATTTCCGTTTATGCACATTTGTGCTATGTAAATGCACGCATTACCTTATGAAGCCATCTTAAGAGCCAGTGCATCTGATGGAAAGGGTCCGCTCCCCCATCCCCATGGCGTAATGGGATGGATTGGTTGATTGATTGACTATTTGGGTTTAAGGGCGCGCCTACTACGAGATCATTTAGCGCCCATAACTGTTAACTGTTCCAGGCGTCGCTAAAGGATGTCCCTCATATTACAAGTATATTCTTTTCTGAATCGTACGGATCGGATGAGTTGTGACTTTACAACACACTCAGCAGCTGAGGCCATACGTCGTCATCTGCTTTTGATGCCGGCAGGAAGGGAGAGCATGTACGTCCGGCCAATGCTGGTGACAGAACACTTCACTCAGGCCAGTCAGGAAATAATAATGACGACCTTCAGTTTCAACTCCAATATGCTCATAGCATACCTTTGACAGTCACCGATTCATATTGCACAATTATAGCTCAATGATAAGAGTGCATCACATTTCATGCTTCCAAATGAGACATTCACAATAATGGCACGAATCCAACTTGCTTTTTTTATCCCTACCCTCCCACAAAATAACATTCATAATCAAACATCAACCAGCTTTCACATGCATCCATGCAAAAATAAGATTGGTTGGTTGGTAATTGGAACCTATGGGCACATAAACTGCAGGAAAGGAAGAGAAACAACATTCTGGAGGTAACAGCACTGGACAACACATCTTCCGCACAGCAGTTTATGAAACCAACATTCCGACACATAAAATTATGACAACACCCGCACAAGATACTATCGGAAACCCTTTCATACTAGTGTTGCTAACATATCTAGATATTAAATTTATGTGAAAGTGGATTTTACAGATTCCTAGTGTTGTGCCTAGCGTCGTTCACCTTATACTTACCCCGCCGCACATGCCAGTTTGACCGCCCGTCTTCCTGCTGCCCTTCTCCCACGGCTCCAGATGAGTGACGTTGTAGTAGATCTCGTCGATCACCTCGTGGTATGTCTTGTACTCAAACAGGTTCACTGGTGGCACGTTAGAGTACCATCAGCACTATGTTGGAACATAGGAATATGCATTATGCCGAGCATGCACCACGAGATCAGACAGTGCACTCATAGACACACTATATGGTCAGACAGTGAGCTCGGACAGGCACCGATTCGGTTCTCCTACCGCTTTGGTGGCCATGACCGGACAGTCAGCACCCCCACCCAGGGTGGAGTTTGGCTATCTGTTTGCGAACGAAGGTCATTTCGCATAATTGCCAGACGCGAATGAACGGTATACAGATAAACGGTAATGGACGGTGTACAGAACATTGAGGCAAGGTCAGGCCGCCGGGGGTGCGACTATCAGAACCTGGCGGGTAGCCACCCGAGCGTGGAGCGTGATGTTAGTGGAAGTGTCGGCAATGATTTCGTAACAGCTTGGTGGGTCTCAGACTACACTTTCGCTAGAACACCAATCTCACATTGCTCTAACAATAGGTGAGGACGCTATTGAGACGAGCACACCCGACACTTGACAAGCTGGCCATAACACTTCCAAATGCACAGATTGTGAATTGAAAGCATCACCGATGCTACAGAGGGGCTTAATGGCACTACAAAATCTATGTAGCTTCACACACCCACACACAAGGCTTCTGAACATGGCTCAAGCAATGCATCTTATTATGCCAGTAGCCTTTAGCGACATGAAAACTTGGCACATCTCCAATGTTGATGTGTTGAACACTGGGCATATCAGCACCATGTTGGAATGCTGATGTGTTGAAAACTTGACATCTGCACCGTGTTGGAATGCAGCAAAATAGATGGCACAGCATTGTGTCTGCCATTCACACCCGACTTCATGAATCTGCTTGTATGCTATGATGTGGACCTGAAAGTATATGCTAGACAGAAAACATGTATCAATAGCTGAGCATATCCCAAAATGTTTGTCTCAGCATTAATGTAAATGGTTACTTGACACACAATTGCATGTGCTTAACCTAGTTGACTGAAATGAGGATATAATGGCAAGTTGAAAGAAGGAAGAAGACAATGGTGAAGGAAAGTAGATAAACATCTTAGCATGACAGCAGGTATATTGTATGATTCAGAACAATACCTTTGAAGTAATGTGAAGACTGTATGTTTGTAAGAAGAAGAGGGTTGAGGTTCATTGTTTTCTCATTTCCCCATAAAGACAACACATTTGAATTCTTCTTAGGGTAATCAGCATCCTCCTCCTCTTCACTCTCTGTGTGCTTATGCTGCATTATTCGGATCTGAAAATAAGAAATGCTTAGATACAGTTATAAAATAAAGCAGCTCAAAGCATTGCCAGAATAATGGTGCTGCCTTGCAGTTAAATGAAAGAAAGGACAATGCAGCCCACCCCAACATAACAATTGACATGTGCATAAAGCAAATCTCACATACATCTTCTGGTTCACTCATAACAAATAGTTTCACATGAGGCAAAAAATGACATTTGTTTTAAAAAATGAGGACAAGCAAAATATGGAAGAGTCTAGTAGCAGAATAATAGCAGACTCTCCTTGAGGACACTGCTATATTCCCAACTGCAGTGAAAGCTAAGCTAACAAGATTAAACTCTGCTTCTTCACCAGGACCTGACAGTATCCACCCAAAGTCCTCCAAGTGTTGGCCTCCTCACTAAGTGTCCCATTATGCATGTTGTTCAAGAAGTCTATGGACCTTGGCATGATTCCTAAGGATTGGCAGATCGCCAAAATTACTCCCATTTGTTGGAAAGGTTGAAAGCAAGACTGCCTCCAACTACCACCCCATTAGTCTGACTTCAGTAGTGTACAAGGTACTTTTAATCTATAATTTTGGACTACTGGACAACTTCATGAAACCCAGCATGGCTTTGTACCAAATGAATCCTGCACTTCTCAACTTCTGGCTACAATGGAGGATTGGACCCAGATGTTTATGGAGGATGGTGATCTTGTGGATGTTGCATACTTTAATTTTATAAAAGCACTTGACACTGTCCCCCACCAGCAACTGCTTGGGAAACTGCACAACTTGGGAAGTTGAGGAAAGGTTCTGACATGGATGTAATCATTTTGCATGGGAGACACCAAAGAGTTGTGGTAAATGAAGCAAAATCTTATTATGCTATGGTCACTGGTGGGATATCCCAAGGGTCATCGATTGGCTGAACTCTCTATGACCTCCCAGAGTGTGTGAATTATGGCTTGAAGCATTTGCAGATGACACAAAGTTGTATTGCAGCATTTACAATCTCAGGCCTGGACCAAATGCCATCAGATCTTGATGCATTAGGGCAGTGGTCTGAAAAATGGATTATGCCCTTCAACCCAACCAAGTGCAAAATACTTCATCTTTGAAGCAAGA
>JAOTOL010000442.1:0-68798 GCA_034440575.1 Imbricaverruca yamaguchii | reverse complement strand
TTGAGGAACAAATTGGGGGTTGTGTCTGGTCCCACTCATTGAACGCTTTCCGATGACACCTTTCATTTTCGTGTGATGCTTATTTTTGTGATTAGAAGTGAGGTTCCTATCGACCCCCATCGAGATGGAGTGTGAGGATATGACTGGGACGATTGGGAGGGTTAACTTGTATAGGTGTGAATTGTTGAAAGCATGCATTTTGTAAATCATCGTTTGCTACTTCTCTAATGGCATTGAAAAACATACCAAAGTGCCGAGCACATGAGTTTTTGACATTGGGTTACCTTCGGAAAAAGCACCAAAGGAAACTTCACAAGGTGAAGATTACATGTGAACTCCTGGTTGGTTGTTATCACATTGACATAACACCTCCACGACACTACCACCCTACTTGTGCACACTGAGTATAATCGAAACTCTCACTTCTATGATCAGGACTATTTGCTTGATGCATGTGTATAGATGACTATGCTTGATGTGTACTTCTACCTCAATATGTGCCCAGTTATATTTCCTGTCTTTTTAACACGAGTTTTGAGGTAGGTCCAGACAATCCAGAAGGCAACGTCTCCAATCAAGGTCTGATAATATCAAATTTGTGGTGGATGTACACAGATCCTCTTTTTTTTTGCACTGTGCTTGGTGCACTTTTCTCCCAAGGATCTGTGCACCTGGTGTCCCTTTTTATCCAGGTGTGGGCGCGCCATTTCCGAACCACTGGGTGCATGCAGTGTTCTTCATTGAGCTGTTTGCCATAATTCGCAGATTTGACCCGAAATACTTATGTCTAAGATTTCACTGTGTGAGCTGCCTTTCTTTTCAACCGGTTAGTGGAGGCCTAAAACCAGCACACAATGCACGAGTAGAATGCCACCTGCATATCCAATAATTCTTAATCGGACAATACGTACCATCCAATTCAAGGATTTGTTTTCCGAGTCAATTTTGTAGGTGAAGGACGAAAGGGTTTAGCAAAGCTAACAAAGCTAACACCACCATGTTAGCTTTGTTCGTTTGACTCGGTCTATAATGTGGTTTAAACAGTTTGGAGACTAAGGAAGCAGCTTATCCACTTCTTTAAATCCACCAGCTATCCCCTTTCCATACTCCCTGAGTGCAATGCTCCTGTAAGTATGGGGAATGTGCTACACATGCTGTCTTTATGTCAGTGTACAACAAATAAAGAAAACATGAACATGTACACGTGAACAAGACTTACCAATGAAATGTGCATAAGCAAATCCAAAGGTAACAGATGGTGCAATGCAGTCAAAATAACATTATTTATTTCTGGAGGAAATTTCAGTTACGATGTGGTGAAGCCATGATTTCAATATTTGGAATTCCAAGAACGAAAATTTAAGTAAAGGGCAAGTGTGGGTTTTATTTTGCTTGCATGATACAGCTATATTGTTTAAACAGATAGTGTTAGATTATCATTTGACAACACATGCATGCTGCAGTGGCATCTTCATAGATAATACGGGGCTAGCAATTTTTTCATCTTCTGTAACCTACATATGCTGTACTTCTTTGCATATGTGTGTTAGCACCAACTAACTTTAAATGAGTAGGTAGGTGGCAATGTCATCACTCTTCCTGCTCCCCGCAGTGGGGTCAGCCTCGTTACTCGGCTGGCCAGGGAATTGGCCCCCCCTCGGGCTAACATAGCCGCCCCGATAAGGGGTGTGGAAACACGGAGGTGTTTCCCGGGACTCGTATCGTCCCCGTCGTCCCTCCCTCTCTTCAAATTCCCGTATCCATCCCGTGCCAGCAACCTTTTCTATGTCTTTCATCCAACCCTGCAGCACCAACCACTCCCTTGTCACGAGGAGATAGGCCAGGTTTCCCCGGACTATCCCTCCGCTCAGTTTCATCGGAGTAGCCGCGCCCCCTAGGCCCGCCCCCGGGGTTGACGGAGTCCTGGAGGTTGAGGTCCCCCGTCGCACGGTGCTAGTTGTGACGGGGGACCAACACGCCTCTTTGGTCCTAATATCCCGGAGGGGCGGGCGGGTTCGTATGGCCCAATATGGACCAAGTGGCTTGTCGCTTCGGGCCGGGGCCTGGGCTTCGTCGTCAGTGTCTTATGGCCCGGCTGGCAGGGGTCAAGGGGTGGGTGGTGCTGCATCCTGGCCGGGGTGGTGAGTACCTCACTCGCGGTCGGGGGCGGCATCACTTGCCCCGTATCGCTTTTCGGGTATCTGGCGTCCTCCCGATATAGGGCGTCCCCCGGTAGGGCCCCAGTGTGGTGGGGTGCCACGAGGAGCCGAAAATAAGTACAATTCCATGGATGACTCAAAGACGCAAATCCTCCCTGGACCTTCCAAAAAGGTCAAGAACGCCTTCCTTCCTTCTGGAAGCCGTTTCACCAACCAGACACCTGCAGAAGCGTACCTCCCTGCATGTCCACCCTCCCGCACCATAGCCTCTACCGCTGCTCCTCTTAGAGGAAGTTTAGCCGGAAGCAAAAGTTGGGAATTCAGGTCTTCTCCACGAATACTCGTATTAAAATTTAGTGAGCATGGAGAAAGTCTGTCTGCCCTTACGCCTTTTGTGCGGAAGCGCGGGTGTGACAAACTGGGTGACGTGTTGAGATGTGAGAAACTACGAGATGGAGCAATCGGGATTGAGTTTCGAAGTGCAGACGACGCTAAGAGGACCCTCAATGTAACTGAATTCAAATACTGCGTAAGAGAACATGTCAAGACGAAGGATGCTTCTATACCTATTGTTGTCGAGCCCCATGAGATCAAGAGCTATTAAAAGGGCATCATAAACTGCTTTGACCTCAGGGATGTGTCAGATTCTGAAATCGTGGATCTCTCGGAGTATGGTGTCGTCGAAGCGCGAAGAATCAAGATGAGGAGAGGAAGCGATCTGCAGGCAACAAACAACATTGTTTTAACCTTTAATTCGACAGATCTCCCCGCTACAATATGCGTTGGCTACGTGAAGGTGAAGGTGCGCGTTTTTGTCCCGAACCCCATGAGATGTTTTAGGTGTCAGCGGTACGGACACACTACACAATATTGCCGCGACCGCCCGACCTGTGGTAGGTGCGGCACTTCGGAGCACACCGACGGAAAGTGCGAATCAGAACGCCTGTGGTGTGTAAATTGCGGCCAGGGCCAAGTTCCACACACTGCCTTTGATAGAGCCTTTGATAGAGCCTGCCCAGCACATCTGAAGGAAAGGGAAATGCTTGCTTTAAAATGTTCCAGGAACTTATCTTTTAGACAAGCCATGGAGACTTATGATGAGATTCGCCCCAAAATATCGTACGCAGAGAAGACACGCTACGTACTAACAATTTCCCAAGTTCAACGAATACTTCCCAGTTTCCCCCTCTCCCGGCTCAACCAGCATGGCCGACGTCGAAGATCTCTAGTGCTGCGCAATTCCTGACACAACTCAAGACTCTTCTCTCACATCTTTTGGACTGGTTTGCTCGTCAGAGCAGTCACAGGCCAACCGACCGCCCGCCAGAGTTGAAGGTTTAGACGCCAGTACACTACCTACTCCCACATTACAGCATTAAGATAGATGGCTTGCCTCGCAGACGACCAAGAAGCCAAGCAACCGCTCCACGTCCCCCCGAAACTCCACCTCATCCACCGTCACCACCGCATCCACTGTCACCACCACATCTACATCCACCCACCACAACTTACCCACATCCAAATCCACTGTTAGCCCTCCGCCACCTCCAATCATTTCTGGTGGGACAGGTGCGGTGACCCGCAGAGTCCCAGTGGTACCACCACGGGTGGTGGATGTCCGCTCCGGTGCTCCTGGAATGGGGGTGTCGAGCCGGGCTTCCCGTGGCGGGTCCCGGGACCCATCGCCAGCCGCGCGAGCCGCGGGGCCTCCGGTGACTCACCCATGCACCACTGCGGTCCGCGAGGGTAATGTGCCCGCCGAGAACACAAATATGTTAATGAGTCCACCGCCTATGTTTTCCCGTGCAGACGGGAAATTTGCACCCCAGCGGTCTCCAGCGGCGGGACGTTAACGGATCTCCCCATGGTGCACATCACCTCCAGGTGGAGGGAGCTCGAAAATTCGCCCTCATACTTACTATCATCCACAGAATTTAGTGATAATTAAGTTGAACATAATATGTGGTAATCTCGTTTTTACGCAGCATGCATTTACAAATAAGTCCATCGTGTGTCCAGCTTTTAAAACTTTAGTGTTTTAAATGGTTAATTCACAAACCATTTTACAATGAAACTGCAGGGGGCTGCGTACGAGCATGGACGACCTACAAACAGTTTTAAGTCAGCAGCGTCCGAGCGTGGTTTGCCTACAGGAAACTAAGCTGAGGCTCAGCACAGCTTGCAACATAAAAGGCTACAAGACTTTCCGGAAAAACATGCCAGCTGGTGCCGCTGCGCACGGTGGTGTGCTATTGACAGTACATCACAGTATACCCGTACAACGGGTCCAGTTGCGTAGCGATGTCCAAGCAGTAGCAGCACGGGCGTACTCTGGACGACGAGCATCTGCTCTATTTGCATACCCCCTGGAAGATGTTTTAGCGTCGCAGACATCAGAGTGCTGCTGACTCAGCTACCTCTTCCGGTCATTCTGCTGGGTGATTTCAACGCACACCACACGCTTTGAGGTTATGTTGATACAAAGTCACGAGGACGAGATTTAGAACGTTTTCTACTCGATGAGTCTCTAAGTATTTTAAATACTGGAACGTGGACGTATTTTACGTTTCCGTCTGGACAAACATCAGCTCTCGACTTGAGTATAGTGAGCCCATGACTCGTCCAGCATTTCACGTGGTTGTGTCTGACGTCTCACTGGGCAGTGATCGTTTCCCGGTTTGGCTGTCTTACCACGATGGCGCGGTACTCGGCCGGTGTCTACAGCGGTGGAATTTTCGCAACGTCGAGTTGGATGAGTTCCAATCAGGAGTGGAAGCCAGACTTCCTACAGACCCTGAAGATCCGTCATTAACAATTGAGGCATTTACTTCAATTATAATTGACTTAGCCACAGCTTCCATACCAAGGACCTCCGGCACTCCCCGCCGCATTCCTGTCCCATGGTGGACTCCAGATTGTCGCTTAGCAATTCGAGCTCGAAGATGCGCCTGCAGGGCGTTCGATCGTGACAGCACAACGGAAAACCTCATAGCATTCAGAAGAGCCAAGGCTTTGAGGCTTCAGCTCGGCCTACCATTCGTTTGGCGAAGCGCGTGTCATGGAAGGCATATACGAGGTCTGTCTAAAAGGTATCCGACCTTTGGCCGGAAAAAAAATATTACGTAACTAACGGGATTGGGACCCTAATCCCCTTCAAAGTAGGCCCCTTGCGCCTGCACACACTTAGCCCACCGATCCTTCCACTGCAGAAAACACTTCTGGAATGCTTCTATGGGAATGGTGTTTATCTCCGCCGTCGCGTTTTGCATTATTTCTTATCTACTTTAAAAACGGGATACTTTCAATGGCGTCTTCAATTTCGTAAAAACCAGAAGTCGCAAGGAGCCATGTCTGGAGAGTAGGGAGGTTGATTTACGACTGGAATTCCATGTTTGGACAATACATTTACATACAGGTGCGATGAATGAGCTAGAGCATTGTCATGATGCAACTGCCAGTTTTTTTCGCCGTCCAGAGGTCTCGTTTTTTGCGCCGAACTGGATCACGGAGTCGTTTGAGAACTTGTTGAAAGTATTCTTTTGTCACTGTTTGCCCTTCCGGTGCGTATTCGTGATGCACAATTCCACGGACATAAAAAAAACACAGTTAGAATCACCTTGGTTTTGTGTCGCACCTGTCGCGCTTTTTTTCGGCCGGGAATAGGGATGCTTTCATTGCGACGACTGTGCTTTTGTTTCCGGGTCGTACCCATACACCCATGACTCATCTCCAGTTATCACGGTGTTCAGAAACTCAGGATCAGTGTTGACACTGTCCGGCACGTCCTGTGCAATCTGAAGACGGTGTTCTTTCAGTTCTTCCGGCGGCAGCTTGGGCACAAATTTCGTAGCCACTTTGCGCATGTTCAAATCATCACACAAAATTGCATGTGCAGAATCTTTACTGGTCCCCATCTCTTCGGCAATCTCTCGTACGGTCAAACGCCGATCTCCCATTACCATATTTTCCACCCTCGCAACAACAGCTGCATCACGAGCGGTTTGTGGCCTCCCAGAACGCTTGTCACTCTCCACCGACGTGCTGCCATTTTTGAATCGGTTGAACCATTCCTCAATTTGTGTTACCCCCACAGCATTGGCCAGTAGGCAACGACTGACACACTCGCAGGCAGATAAGAAAAATCACGCATCCGCATTAAGCTGTCTCCTTCCACTGCACTGCTTCCACTGTGTCTTAGCACACTACTGTACCAGGTAAAATTCAAGGTCGGATAGGTTTTAGACAGACCTCGTATAGGGCAGTTGCGCCGAACTACACTGACGTCTGAAGTATGGGCTCGTATTAAGAGGATTTCTGGGCATTTCTCATGAATTCCACTCCCTGTACTCAATATTGGAGGTTACATCATAGCTGAACCAGGCGAAGTAACTAGTCATATTGCTGATGTTATCGCAAGGCGTAGTAAACACACTGATAAAATATTTTTACAGTACCGTGCCCGTAGTCAGAGAGAGATCAGTTTTACCACATCAGAACAACTTGTTTACAATTTACCGTTTACACAAGCAGAACTTACCTCTGTGTTCAGCGATTTGAAATGTGTGCGTGAGGGACCAGGTAGCGTGCACAATGAAATGCTGAAGCATTTACAAACGCATGCGAAGCACGCTTTACTCGCCATCTACAACATACAACAGACTTTGGAATGTGGGTTATTTCCCACCAGCTTGGCGAAAGGCAATCGTGACACACTACTAAAACCTGGAAAAAGTGGTGATGACCCAAACCATTTTCGTCCGATGTCACTCACATCATCATTGTGTAAGCTGGTGGAAAGAATGGTAAGCGTTCGCCTCAACTGGTTCTTAGAGGCCCGGAACGTTTTATGCAACGACCAGTGCGACTTTAGAAAGAAATCGCAGTACGATCGACCATGTTTTACGGCTCGATATTGTGATGGAGAAGATGGTGAACGTTTGCTTGGGATGGTTCCTGGAAGACAGAAACATTTTAACAAACTGTCAGTGTGCTTTTAGAAAACACCGTGGGACGTAGACCATCTCATCACCCTTGACACTGACATTCGTGCTGCTTTTATCAAGAAGCAACATGCCGGAGCAGTGTTCTTTGACATTGAGGGGGCCTTCGACACGGCATGGCTACATGGCATACTTGCAAAAATACACGAATGCGGCATCCGTGACCCTCTAGCCATTTTCCTTCGCAACTATCTAACAGACCGCCGATTCCGCGTTCGGATCGGGAACAAATTTTCAGATTGGTGTAAGCAAGTCAATGGAGTGTTGCAGGGTGGAGTTCTTATGTGCATTTGTTCGCCCTCATCATAAATGACATCGCGAGCACATTGTCACCATTTATCAGTAGTTCGCTTTTTGCAGACGACTTTGCGATTTGGACGACGAGCATTTCCGCGCCGGCATTACAGAGGAGGCTACAGCTTGCCAGCGTTCCAGGTGGGAAACAGCTTGCTGTTTCCCACCTGGAACGCTGGGCTGATATGAGCGGTTTCCGCTTTTCTGCCGGGAAAACAGTTGCCATGCATTTCTGCCGACGTAAGAGGTGTCCAAACATGACAGCCATGTTGTACAAGTCAACGATTCCTACGAAGCCGGTGGTCAGGTTTCTTGGTCTCCTTTTTGACTGTCGGTTGACGTATCGGGATCATTTTAAGATGCTCCGGGAGAACTGTTTTAGAACTCTGAACATTCTTAAGGTCGTTCTCACGTATGTCATACGGTGCTGGCAGGCGCACACTAATGCTACTATACAGATCCTTGGTTCGATCTAAACTAGACTATATATGGGCGCTGTATGACTAACGCAGTCGATGCGCCCGAAAGCCCAAATAACCTACCTAAACTAGACTATGCGTGCTTCGTTTATGATAGTGCTTGTACGTCGGCGAAGCGAACATTGGACATCATCCAACACACCTCTCTACAAATTGCAATAGGTTGTTCTCGCAGAATGATGATGATGAGGATTTATAATTTACAGGATTTAGAGGGTTTAATGGGGATTTAGAATGAGGACGCTCCTGGGACAATTAAGATTTCGAATGCATGGAATTTGCTGTATGACCGAAGCAGTCGAAGCGCCCCTAAGCCCGAATGCATGGAATTAGGCAGTATAAGCAAATAACTGCTCCCCCGTGGGAACTGGTCTCCCCCTTCATCGACATCGCCCTCTGCAGAGAGAAAGCAAGACATGACAAAAGGGGAGCTACTATCACGTACACTCGAACACATTTGCTTAACATAACATGGCTACACCGTCACTTACACAGATGGCTCAAAGACCGACACCGGCGTGGGTAGTGCTTTTGTTAGAGGATCCACCACAAGACCTTTCACCCTGCCGCCACACGCCACGGTCTTCACTGTAGAGTTGATGGCCATCAGCAAAACCCTTTCATGCATCGAGGTTGACGACGAAATTTTTCACGTTATTTTGACTGATTCCCTGAGTGGTCTTGTGGCGTTGCGCAGTTTTAACCAGCAACATTTCATCGTACGAGACGTTTTATTGCACCTTACTTCGCTACATGCCATTGGAAAACATGTAACACTGTTGGATTCCAGCACATGTTGGAATTCGTGGCAACGAGCTGGCCGACCGAGCTGCAAGGCGTGCAGCACAAGCGCCAAGGAGTCGCGCTCTCCCACTTCCTGCCAGTAACTACTACCCAGTTATCTCATCATTTATTCTTAGGCAGTGACAGGGCAGATGGGATCAAGAGGAGTTCAACAAATTAAAGCAAGTCAAACCATACTTAGCTCCGTGGGCCTCGTTCTTCAGTCAAACTAGAAGGAACGAGGCAGCCATCTGTCGTCTCAGAATTGGTCACACTCTAGCAACACACAGGCATTTATTGTGCGGGGACCACAGGCTGAAATGTGCTAGGTGTAATGCCGCTCTGACTGTGCACCATGTGCTGGTGGCGTGCCCGTCATACACAGAAGAACGCAGGCGACACTTTGGATGTGTTACGAATGCTCCGAAGTTGAAGGACTTGGGAGTCGATTCCTGATTCATACATAATAGAGCAGTTTTGTGCTTCCTTGCGGAAATAGGATGTGACGTAATTTATGCACCTACCTAACTAAATTTGTTTCCCCAGATCTTATCTCAAGCGCCGTTTCCGGTCAAATCCTCACCCCGTATCGGGGGGATTGAAGACCCCCCCCCTCTAAAATCCAAACTAAGCATCGCACGAAAACGAACGAGGTGTCATCGGAAAGCGCTCGACGAGTAAGGTCCGGGTCCACCCTACAAAACGATTTCCCCCCTAAAGTGACGTCACCAGGGGCTAGATTTTCACGACTTTTCACGTATGTTTTATCTTTTTGACTCTGGGGAGTTCATTTTGGGGAATATATGAGAGGAAAAAATTGGGGAATGAGAAAAGGACAGAGAAATATACGAGAGCTATGATTTTTTTGGTCCACAAAAAAAAGTATTTTTTTTTAAATTTCCGAATTTTGGGTTTTCAAGTTTTCTTTAATTTTCCTTTTCCATTGGGTAGAGTAGACCGAGAAACGTTGTTGGAAGTCAAATCGCCCTAATAAAAAATGCTCACTAGCCATAATCCTCTATTTGAACTGCAATGACCAAATAATACGCAAAACTTATATGTAGTCGAAAACGGGAAAAGGAGAAAAATTCAACTCGTACGTTTTATTGCATCCGTAACGATAAGCAAACGCTGAAAGTTTCATTAAAATATCTGTATCTGTTAAAGCGTGACGACTGGTTGAACTTTTTTGGAGGTGACCTCACTTGACCTTCACTAACACGTTGACCCTAAATGACCTGACCAAAAAAAATTGAATCAGCATGTCAAATTGAGGTGGGAAAAGGTATGCCAAATTTGGGCGCGTTGCCGCGCGCCGTTCGTCTGCTATCCGCGAAAAACCTGAGGGGGGCGGTTGAAGACCCCCCGAGATGGGACGGGTTAATGGCCATCCATGCGTTCTATACTTATGTGACAGTCTGACGCGCGCTTGTGCAGCTTTGCTATGGGTGCAATATAGTACGATGGGGTTGACGCACCCTAAAACCCCGGTAATCAACATCACTCTTCCTGTGTCAAATGAAGCGTCTTACCAGTCATCTGTTCCAGGTTCTTTGAACAGCTAACCAGACATGTTGCAAGTGCATGTTGCAGTCTTCAAGGAACCCCGTGGCTTTATCAAAGTTCTCCAGTTCGTAAGTGATTATGCTAGCTTCGGGGTGAATGATGATGCTTGCTACTTTTTCAGGCCGTCTTTATTGATCAAAGCAGTGTATTTGGGCATCTAATTGCAGGAGAATTCCATGAATAGTATTGATGTTTGAAGCTGTAAGTAACAATTACCATGTAGCCCTTTTATGGTGTCCCAATAAAAATTACTTTACTTCAAATTAGTTCTTGAAAGATGACCAAAGATCGATCTCCAGTCATTTTTGAAGCAATGTCAGGCCAAAAATAATTCGGTTTCTGGATTTTTTCTGAATACATTTGTGTAATAATTTCGCATTCCATCAGAGATGAATGGAGATTGACCATTGGATTGTCCTTTAACACTTTTTACCTTGACCTTGTCTTTGCTGTGTATGTGAACAGAAAATATCCACTCCGGTGTGGCTGGTGCAGTGATGCTGCAACGTATGTGAATGGGCAGTTTGAATGGATCCGACCAGATGGTTGTGCGGCGTGTGTTGCAGGTTTTCGCTGTGCTGGCGTTCAGCACGACAGTTGGTTTCAGCACGTACTTTACGTTCCACGCGTCGGTCGAGGGCTGCGATTCCAGCCATGTCCTCGTCAAGAACAACGTGAACTACCCCTTCGCGTGAGTGGGTCCGGGTGGGTCGGACGCATGCCAGCCGATGCTCGCGTTGTCGCTTGCTCCTCTGGTCGCTCACGTGTTCCGGCCGATGACCGCGTACGCGTTTTCGCCTCTGGTCGCCGAACGTCAAAGTCCGGGGCGTCGGTAGCTCAGTGGTTAAGCAGAGCGTCTGGCACGCCAGAGGTACGGGTCCCAGCGATGCCCGCCCTTCCTGCCAGGATGAGAGGCAGGCGGCGCCATATGGCCTCGGATTCCGAGTGCTTCGTAAAACCACAATCCAGTCCAATCCAATCGTGAGGGTCCCGAGCGCCGACAGCCTTCCTGTTCTGCTATGCTTTCATTGTTGTCTCCAGTAAAAGTATATGAAATATATCGAATTTATTAGGGACACGGGAGAAGTACGTGGTTTTCACAGACTCTGAGCAGTCTCCTGGCACTGAATACCTTTAACCAGGATAACCGACTTTTCGGAGGATTACCAAAGTAGTAAAATCCCTACATGACATCGGAAGAAATATAGTGTTCTGCTGGATTCCTAGCCATGTTAGACTCGCCGGAAACGAAACTGCTGACATTACCGCCAAACACGCCATTAGCAATGGCCGTATGGTCCATCTACGGCTCCCTCCAAGAGATATATACCATACTATATTGTCAAGTATGCAGTCAGAATGGCAACGATCATGGAATTCGAAGTGTAGTAAGCTCATGATTTTAAAACCGACACTAGGAAAATGGCTGTCCTCCCACCGAACCAAACGCAGGGAAGAAGTAATGCTCTGCCGATTGAGAATAGGCCATACCTTTGCAACACATAGGGTCTGTTCCCGTGGCTCCACCAGAAGGAACTCAGTGGAGGTTAGTTGAGGATAGTTGAGACCTGCCCACGGGAACGACCGGTGGAGAAATCAGCTGACAGCGGTCTGAATTCCGCAACAAAAAGAAGTGTTTAGCGCTGTATCTGGCGCTATTGGTCAAATTGCTCCTCAAATGTTTCTCCAGATGATCGCACAATGTATATAGTAGGACTTATAATACAAAGCCACAAAATTGTCTTTATTTCTAGTGATTTATGTGCCCTCAGGTACTGCGGGGAGAACAGATGTTCTTTTCGCCTATGGGATGAACCAAGCAATCTCTCTTCCATCTCGGTTGAACACCACGCATCGCCTCCACAGTTTTGTGGTTGGTTACAGCCTACCTTCTTAATGTACAGCATATAGTCTGATGTTTGGCTATCTGGGTCCCAAGACGCTTTTCTACCCGATGCTCGCTTTTCCCTATCTCAACTTTCTCGACCTCGTCGATCGGGCTCGAATGCAATCTTAGAACTAAGAACAAAGTTTCGGCACGGGGATTGCGGCGGATACCACCGGTAAAGTAACATCTTCCTCTTAGGACGCATGACGTAGATCAACGGTACAAAAAGGATGTTATGTGGTATGCATCTTTGACTTCGATTATTGTTCATAGTTGTAATTTCATATTTGCATTGCGAAGGATGTTCATGGTATTCAGTTGATGCATGCAGATGAGATTCAAGTGACGAAGAACGCTGTTTACGCGCAAATATATGAAACAAGTGCGCCGTGATTGAGCTCCACTGAAAAGTCACAATTGGACCCTGCTCCTCGGCTGGTGGAGCTTTTGCTCCACTGGTGGAGGTTGGTGGAGGAAAAATATCCACTGGGTTGGCCACGGGAACGACCAGTGGAGGCTTGTGGAGGTTAGTGGAGCCACGGGATAGCTAACCCATAGTTATATGTTGACCGGTGATGACCGATCTCTATGTCCCCGCTGTTTTAACCCGCTTACCGTGTACTATGTTTTAGTTGGCTGTACACTGCTAGATCCTCTACGACGCCAGATTTTAGGACGGTTGAATACCGACTCTTTACGTATGCTTATGGGGAACGACTCGAACGAACGAGGCCGTGGCGTCTCGGAATATTTTCATGTTCATTCGACAATCTCGCTTTGATGTGATATACCCCCACCCGTGAAGATGGATAGTAAGCTATGATAGCAGCACCGTAGATTGATCACAATTCAGTTATGGGCGCAAAATGACCCTGGATGTCGACGCGCCGCTAAACTCCACTCCGCTACCACCACACCGGGAGAAGTGACGGCTCGAGACGGACTACAGCAAGGCAGCCGGATAAGGAGGCAGTGTCAAGCATATGAAATATATCATATTGTTTAGTGACGCGGGAGAAGCGAGAGCTACAGACGGACTGCCCTTGCTGCCTCCGTATCCGGCCGGCTTGCTGTGGGCGCCGGATTGAACGTTATGTTGGACGTCGGCAAGAGAGATCGACTGTGTCATGTCAAATCAACTGAACAGACACACAGGTGCAAGCCTGCTCGCCATATAAGTTGCGGTGTGCTCTCCGGCTTTGGTTTTGACGAGGAACGTAGACGTCATCTTAGACCCATGCAACCGATGTCACTCAGAGAAGTTTTACGTGACGTCTTTAGCATTGTCCAATCCGGGCGACTTTTTGACTACCTCACAGAAATATCATTATCTTTAATATATGCATCTAGTGGAACGCATCTGGGCGCGAATGATCAACTCTGGTCGAGGCGCCCTAAAGCCCAAATAACAAACAAACTAGTGGAACGCGTCAAACGATGGTGTTATACCGTGACATATGTTCTGACCTTTACCATTATTTTGTAATTCTGCGGAATTGCCAGATTATTCGATTTATCGACTTGTGAATAACTAGTATTGTTATTAGCGCTACATGGTCAGTGCAATCGATGCGTCCTAAAGCCCAAATAATTAAGTTGATGAGGCGCACTTGGGCCTCTGTATTCTTGTATCGCAGAGGCTGAATATGCTCTGACCGTTTCTCTGTCTGGCATGCTGTATACGCTGGCCATCTTTCTTTCTGTCATGCTGAGTATACTGGCCATCTTTATATGGCATGCTGTGCACACCGTCCGCCTCTGTCTGGCATGCTGAATACACTAACCATCTCTCTGTATAGCGTGCTGGACAAGCTCTAATAGTTCTCTGACAACGTCTGACATCGGACAGACCCTGAACGTATATATGGGGGCTACGGTAGCTCAGTTGGTAGAGCGTCGGACTCTTAATCGCAAGATCATGTGTGTCGAATGTCACAGCCGACGGCGTTTACCGAGTCCACCCACGACCAATTGGCGTAAGAGGTTGGCGACGCTTTATGACCTAGCGGTTGAATGCGTCGTAAAAGAACCCAATGTCCTTATTCCGAACATATATATCTTCGACATGCTGCAGATCGAGCAGACAGACGGTGTGTTTGTATGTGGTGTGCTCGGCACACTGGTCGTGTGCCTGGCAGACTGGCGCTGAACCGGCTGTGCCTGTGCCCGGCAGACTGGACTCTACGGTACTGAAGGTACAGCTCTGCAAGTCGCCGCTCCGCAATGAGACCTTCCACTTCCAGACGGACACAGCCTCGGCGGCCAAGTTCTTTGTCGCCGTGGGTGTTATCTCCATGCTGTTCTCGTTGGCTGTTCTGGTCGGATATGTTCTGCTAGACGATCTCTACACCTCAAACCGTCTCCTTCCTGGCATCGTGAGTGCACCAGCATCAGTGAATAATTCCATCTCCTCGTGTGACATACGATGTGTTTCACCGCACTCTGCTGATACATGAGCCTGGTAGAGTGCAGTGATAATCCCACTGGAAAGTGATAGCTTGTCCACCGGAAAACATGCGTTGTGGTGCCGATGACGATATGCAAAATTTGGCGCCGGTCGGAGAACCGCTACGATGAACCCTTTTCATATGAATGAATGGAGGAATGGGGTGGCAACGTGAGTCCCTTATCGAAAATAATTTCCACCCTTAGCCATTGGGCTTGTGGACTGAGGCCAAAGCTACTGCCTACTCCCACAAGCATCGCCTCCATGGTGCTGCATGGCGGGTCTCCACCCACCATTGATAAATTATTCGTGAAATAGAGTGGAATACACCACTTTCTTAACACTCAATCAACATCCTTTTCCAAGAAGTATCGACATCCTGCTCATTGATGCGTGCTTATGAATTCTTTGTGTTTCCTTTCAAACACTATCTCGCTTATAAGTATCATGTTGATGCTCTCTATAAGGAATGGTGATACACGAACATTTTGCAGCGCAATTTCAGGCAAAGGGAATACCTATGACATGATATGGCATGCAATACTAGTTTATAGCATAATAGGCATTGCTCTTTGTATTCTGAATATTGCTATTCCTAAATTATGAATGTCGAAGCAAGTGATAAAGGTACAGCCTAAATCATTTGCTATAGGTATCCATAAATACATAAATCAGTGGCTCAAATTTGTGTCTAAATGACATCAAGATTACTTTAAAAGACACCAATTCCATGGCAAATTTCTACATCTTACCATGCTCGTTTTGTCAACTCACACATAACGAAAAAAACACATTATTTTAACCCTGCCACCCACCCGCCCAGGCCTCAAACGCAATCAACTCATACAAGCATCGACGCGGTGGTGCTACAGGGTAGGTCTCGTCCAAGCAAAATAAAATATTGCAGCTCATTTTTGGGAAGCTCCGTTTTAGGTAGTGAGGAACAGCAAACGTTCGGGTGGAAGTTCTGCTGTGCCCCTCCCCCCCCCCAGAACCTCGATTGTGTGCTCCCTGAACCATGAAGTCCTGGGTGCTCCAGTGCACCCCCACCCGAACCTTCAGTATGTTCCCTGAGCCGTGAAGTCCTGGGTGCTCCAGTGCACCCTTTCCCCACCAAAAGGAAATATTTGATCTCTGATCGGAATGCTATTGGGTTCATTATAGGGACAGGGACCAAACTTATAGTCCACGCCTATAGTCCATTGGTGTAACCAAACTTGGCGTTAGTAATATGAACTGTTGCTGGCAGCGTTTACCTTGCTACTCACACGTTTCGTATATTCCTTAGCCTCTTGTCGACGGAAGACACTTTTCACGGTCGAAGCTCGAAGGATATAGGTGGCATTGCCTACGAGCATGTTGAGACTGGTAACTTAAGTAAGCAGGCGGCCCTTCCCTGCACCATATCTGTAGCACTTGGCCGCCAGAGTTCTCGTGTTTATGTGAGTTTTGCGCCTGTGCTGTGCTTCACACATGTGCATTGTCCTTGGTTTCTGTTGACTTTGAAGAGTTGGTCATCAACCAAAGTGACTTCATTTTGTTTCCTTAGGGGAAATTCTTAGCTATTGGGTATATTTACCTCACGTGAATTCGAAGCTGGAAGCATGTGTGAAGGCATGCGACGTTCCATACCAATGCGCACGATTGTAATTGAAAATATTGGCATGCATAGTTCAGATTTTGGTCGCAAATGTGCATGCATTTGTAGTTTCGCCTTAAGGTTTTCTTTACTTATCTGAAAAATCCATACATTTATCATACATATATAAAAATCATACATACATAAAAATCACTGATATTGATATATGCATGACTGACTGATTGATATATATATTACCTCAGTGTCATAAAACATCGAGATTTTGGAGTGGAAAGCGACAATTTGAATTATCAACTGCTGAGTCAAATTTGAGTTTGTTTGTCTACTACCATCACGTGTGCTCATTTGGTCATAAAAGACCATTCACCCGAAACTCGTTAATGACAAACTGACACCAAATATGCCTGACCTTTTTGACACCCAACATTAAAAAGCATTTTGTGATATACGTCGAAACTACGTGTGTGGCGCCGTAAAGCCCTAATAACCAACTATGTGTGTGGCATACGAAGCCTCGCTATTTGTACGAGCACCCAAGATTTCAGTTGTGAGTCGGAATCCTATGGTTTCGGGTTATCTACAGTGTGAAAAAGCCAGGCTTTCCATACATCGTAAGAATAGATTAGGGATACCTTCGGAAGCACAATTCGCATATTTTTATATTTTCTGTCATGTTCACCAAATTGAGCACATGTGCCGTCTTTCGCCACAGAGACTGCAGTGCGACTCAGTAGTAGTAGTAGCAGTTGTAGCAGTTGTAGCAGTTGTAGCAGTTGTAGTTGTAGTTGTAGTAGTTGAGGTTGTAGTAGTTGTAGTAGTTGAGGTTGTAGTAGTTGTAGTAGTTGAGGTTGTAGTAGTTGTAGTAGTTGAGATGGTAGTAGTTGTAGTTGTAGTAGCAGTAGTCGTCGTCACGACTGTGCAACCTGCAACACTTTTTTTCTGCTATTTTGTGAGATTGTTATACGATTGTTATGCTTTGACATCAGAAGTCAGATGATCTAGACCTGATGGTGGATTCAAGCATGCAGATGTCGTGGTGGTCCGATAGATGTGTGATAGCATGCCATTTATAGATGCTATTGAGCTTGTGGTGCATCTTGCGCCACTAATCAACCATTCAGCTCAAGCAATTGCAATGCCACCTGGTGATCATTTTCGCAAGCATGCGGCTATTTCATTTTGCTTCTTTTGTGTCATGATTGCCATCCATTGTCATTGTTGCTTTTTGTTTACTGCGATCCCAGGCAGCGTGTCATGGCTGTCATCAGTGTGTACGCGTCAGTTCCTGGGCTGTGGGCGTGGCTCCCACTATGGCATGCGTCGCCCTCTATATCACCAGGGATACGATCATCCACTTGCTGTATGCTAGGATTGCAATTGTATCGGCCGTTGTCATGATTCACGTCGATTCCTGTCTGTATTCGCTGTTTGTGAGTTTGCATCTGCGAAGTCGTGAGTATCCGAGTATTGTCGGTACCGTGACAGAGTAGCGTACAAAGCCCAACACGCTGTCAATTTTAACTGTCTATTGCATCATTTTGATGATGAGAGTTGCGGTCCGTGGGGCACGGTGTGAGACCTCGGCGTCCGGCGGTGTCCTGCGGCTCGCATGTCACGCGACTGATCTCCTGCAGGACTTCGCTCTGCACGCGACGTTCTGCGCACTCTGGCTGGTGGCGTCTTCGGCCTGGTCGGACGGCACCGCCACACTGAAAACCGGCTGTGACCCGCCAGCATTTCTGCGCACCGCGTGCCGGGACATGCAGAATGTCAAGTGCGTCTACCTGCACCAAGACTACAGCGGCGGCTTCGCCAAACTCAACGTGTCGCTGGTGAGCGTCCTGCTTTTATTGGTTTGTGCTTGGCCGTGCAACGCAGTGTGGTGTTGTTCGGGCGTGCTGTCATCCTGCTGTTGGATTGTGTTTCGCCGTGCAGAGCCGTGCTATTGTCATGCGTTTTGTTTTGTTTGGCCGTGCAACGCAAGGTAGTGTTGGTAGGTCGGGCAGAGTGACTGATGTTGTTGTCCAAAGAACAAGGAGCAACTCTTGATTACCGATGAAGACACTTGCGTCTTAAGCTGACTGAAAGGGCTGTCACTTGGACCAGAAGTGTACAACTTGGACTCAAGCCTGGTGCATTTTAGGGACCTGTCGTTGGGATAATTTCCGCCCTCCCAACCGCCTGTTTTTTTCGACAGATTTTCGGCTTCCTCAACGTGTTCCTGTGGGGTACCAACCTGTGGTTCATCTGGAAGGAGACGCCCTGGTATCGGTCACGACCCGACGCTGCATCGCCACCCGCCCCCGTTGCTTAGCTTAGCAACAGAATGGCCAGGGCACCGTCCGCTATCTGATACAGAAGTAGTTGGTGCTTCGGAACGGGGCGGTCCGTTCTTCCGTAGTGCCATGGAAGCCGAGTGCTGCGCGGAAGTGCTCCGTTATCGGAACAGAAGCTGTCCGTGTTCGCGTGCATCGCGGAAGCAGTCTGTGCTGGGGTACGGAAATCGGCCTCGCGTACTGTTCGGAAGCAGCCCGTGCTGGGGTGTCTCGTGGAAGTGGTCCATCCGCGGGTGTCGGTTGCAGTCGGCCAATGCAATTTATCCTGGTAAATGCTGCGGTTTGTACTAATTTGTGGCGGTCTCCACCGACTGAAGTGTCGATTCGTGGTGCCAATGTTAGAGCCTAAGCAGAGGGGGTGTCGCATGTTGTGTCCAGCCTTGCGCGCGTCACACGTAGCCGTCGTGATTTGGAATTGGTGGCCGAGTCCGTGTTGGGCCCAGTTGGCTTTGGAGATGAGAAAAAGGTTGGAGGCTGTCGGCACCGGGAGTTCCGGCGTTCCCATGATAGGTCACGGGTATGGCAGTTCCGACAATGGCCTGGTGTGGGTTGGTCTGGAGCTGTAGGTAGAACAGTCACGGGTGAGTCGAGGCCGAACGGTTCAGCTGGGATCCGAAGGCTCTCCAGGGGCTGAAGAGCAACCTCGGGCAGACAAACCTGTACCTTACCTTTTGATTTTTCCTATACTTTGCTAATTAATTCCACCTCTGTGTCACAATTCCAAATTAAAATAGCTGATTAGCCACTAGAGATGCGTCATTGCCGCTGGTTCATGCCACACTTTTGTGTGGGTTTCTTGTACTTATATGCTTCAATATTACTCATCGCCAACTATCGTTTCTGAAGCTGACAATTATTCCGCAAGTTCCCACTTTTGTCGTATTATAGTAGCTAGGTCTGGTGCTGATTGTCAGCTATAATGCTGCGTCATGTACTTATGGGTCCATTGACAAGGGGCAATCATATTGTGTTGTGCGAAGGAGAGTCTGTGAGCTTTGCAATGACCTTACCCTTTCCGGCCATGCCGTGTTTTCTGATCATGGCAGCCTGACTGGTGTGTAACTGACCAGATGGTACATCAGACCAGCCGATAAGGTGACACACTGGTCAGCCGATGAGGCAATCTACTGGTCAGCCAATGACGCGATGTATTGGTCAGCCAATGAGGCAATCTACTGGTCAGCCGATGAGGCGATGTACTGGTCAGCCATTGAGGTGATCTACTGGTCAGCCTATGGGGTGATGTACTGTCCAGCCGGTGCCGTGACAGTACTTGTCAGCCAATGACGTAATGCATACTGGCCAGATAGTGAAGCGTGACCAACTCGGGTTTCCAATGCCGTTCGGCTGGTTGGAGTCTCGCCCAGTGGTGATGATTGTGTGTGATTGTAGCCGACGGCGAGAGCCGGTATCCGCTGGCCATTCCAGGCATTTCAATATACACTGATGATTGTGGCAAGCTGCTCGTGGCAGGAAAGAAATCGTGCCGGTAGCTGGATAGGGGGACGTGTGGTTTGCGAAATTCAGGGTGAAATAGCGTGATATATATATATATATATATATATATATGTATGTATGTATGTATGTATGTATGTATGTATGTATGTATGTATGTATGTATGTATGTATGTATGTATGCATGTATGTATGTATGTATGTATGTATGCGTGCGTGTGCGTGTATGTATGTGTGTGTATGGTATTTTTTTTTTTTTTTTTTTTTATTTATGTTGTGTGGTGTGCGTGTATGTGTGTGTGGATCTCTAGCAATGTTTGATGTTTTGATGTTTGATCTGGTCAATGTTTTCGGCGAAGCGAAATGACATACCAGAATTGCGCACGCAAAACCACGGCGTGGTCCAATTTACAGTTCCTTGGTCGTTGATAGTGTCAGTAGACGCTGTTCTTTTTGTAAGAATCCGGTAGCGCCACGAACAATTCATTAGCGGAATAGCAGTGATTATCATAGAGGGGAAATTAAATTAAAAGATTTTGTTTGAAGAGATCATTCCTCCAAAATTTTGGGCAAGAATCATTACATATTTTGCAGCTGCTGTCACCCTCGAATTAACCATGCGAGTTGAGACTGCGATCCGAGCGCTTTTCCCACTGTTGGAAGCACCTCCATAGCTCTGTTTTTGAGATGCTGCTAAGTACCTTCTGTAATTTCTGCTGGACTTCATCAGTATTGTCAAACTATTCAGCTGTATTTTCATTTTGTGGAATATATAAAAATCATGGGGATAGGTGGAGATTGGGTGGGTGCGGAACCACTCATATTCCGTTCAAGAAGTCGTGTCAAATCAGTAACTTAAGTGGCTTCATGTGTTTCAAGGTCTATGCTTCCATCTGCATGGAACAATGTGAAGAAGCACCGTTGGATACGAATTTGTAACCTAGTTATTTCTGATGTTGATTGTATTTTTGTTGCTTGGCGTCACTAGGGGAGTGGTGGGATTTCATAAATGGGCCAGCTGTATAGATTTAAAAAATTGGTGGATCTGGTAAATCACGAACAGAACAGAGTTCCTTGACTTTTTAGTGCAACCAGGTAGGACTGCCGTCATAGGTGTTGATGTCGGAAAATTATTGAAGGGGGGGGGAATATATGACGGCAATGGGCAGACCGAAATTGATTGTGGGCACACTCCGTAGGGCCCCATGTTAAAAGCTGAATTTATTGGGGGTAAGCCAACATTGAGGGGACACTTGCTCCCTCAAAAGTACACAAAACAACACCACCCACCGGCAGTTATTACCACGGATTTGTTGTGGATCTGACCGATTATAAATCTACACCTTCACTATGATACTGATCACACTTTGCATATGAAAGTCGGGGAACCCGAAAGTCTGAGAATGTCAATAAATTGTCTTCTCAGTGTAGTATGATTATGCCAAACGCAAGGAGATCCTTAATAATCGATTGTTTTAGTGGGACTACCTGGAGAACACAGTGAAGCGTGAGATGAACGGGGTGGACAAACTTGATCGAAGGAAACTACCGGAGGCCCGAAATTCGCGTCTGCGGCCCCAAATGCGATGGGGGACTAAAAACTCGCGACAGAACTCCGAAATTCGCATTGGGCCCAAAACTGCCGTCCTGGCCCCCATAAATTTGCGTCGAGGGCCTAGCCAAATATGGTGGGCCACGATAAATCGCACCAGGGTCCTGAATATCGTGCGAGGGCCGCCAAGATGTTCACGCCGAACCCCACCCAAAAAGTCAAACGTGTTGGGAGTACCAAATAGGTACGGCTGAAGCCAGACATTACACCGGGCACCGACAATCGCGCCGGTGCCTCTAAAAATCACTCTAGAACCCCAAAAATCCGCGTGGGGGCAAAATTCCCATAAAGGCCCCAGCTAAGCACAGCGGTGCCCCAAAACTAACTTTGAAGCCTCATAATCGCCTCCCACCCAATTACGTTGGCACCACAAAATTTCCCGTCGGGACCCCAAAACCAATGATGCAGGGGGCCAAATACACACGGCGGGGTCACGATAACTCCCCAAGGGTCTTCAAAACGTCTCCTGGAACCCAAATAAATGCAGCGTGGGCCCCAAAATCATAGTACTCGGAGAAGAATCACCCTGGATCTCCCAAAGACAGCAGTGATACTGAACCACAGGTGTCCAGACCCGGACACTCTATCTCGAGCCAAAATAATCACGCAAGGGATCTCCAAAAATTGCGTAGGACATCGAAAAATCACGCCGTGATCCCGGCTTCGAAGAAAACTACTTACGTCACGAAAAATCAAGTTTAGCCCGGGAAGCTCGCATCGGTTCCAAGGAACCAAGCGCTTGGTCACAAACAAGTTACGTCTGTACCCATGGAACAATCGCCGGAGCCTCCACAGCCGTGGTGGTCTTCTAAACATTGTGCCGGAGGCCTTAAGTACACAGTGGAGCACAAGTACGAGAACTGGGAGCCGGTTCTCAGTACTTTTCAGTAACGAACCGGGAGCCACCAAAGCGCACCGAGTCCCGTAAATAGCGGCAAGGCCTAGAAACATCCGCTGGGGTTCTAAACAAGCACATCGGGAGCTTTCAAAACACTTAAAAAAAATACACTGGTCGCAAAGACAGCATTAATATCTTTAAAAAAACAGGCTGCATACTGAAAAAAGCGACGTCATCCAAAAATAGCCAATAGCTCGCCGGGCACTAGATAAGCACATCGGGGCGATTGAAAAAGCGCCGGTACTGAGAAACAATCTGTGCCCACAACGAACACCAAAAGCACCAAAAGCACCAGAAAAGCACCAAAGTCCTAAAACGCGCCGATGACTCGAAAACATCCTGGCCCCAAGCAAAGTGTGCTGGGGCCATACAGCATATCAGAAGATGAATAACGCCACGAGTTCGAAAAATAAACAACACCAAACCAGCACCTCGGTTCGATAGCCAACCTAGGATGATGTTTAAGTAGATGTGTATCAAAGCTCGGTGCGGTGTTTGAACTATTTTATCGCGGACAATATGTGGGAAGAGGATGAACAATCGTCAAATTCAATACATCATATTTTCCTAGAAAATCTCCATACGAAACATTCCAAGGATTGCGCAACATAGTGGTAGCAATTAGCAAAACGTAGGCCTTGCAGAAACCGTAGAGTCGATCGAAATGTGGCGAGTGCACTGAATGCACAAAGTGAGTGCACATGTGTACAAACGTTGGCGTGGTGGCGATCGAGCGTTATAATCTGAAATATAATCTGTACGAACGCACATGTGTACGAACGTTGGCGTGGTGGCAATCGAGCGTTATGATCTGAAATGCATGGAATTTGAAAAATTTTCATTTCTGAATGATTTGCTTAGGTATACTTCCGGCAGTGTGAACTGACTTAGCAGAGAATACCAGAAAAAAAACTGAACGGTGGAAAGGGGATACGGTGATTAAGGATCGACGGTGACAGATTGGGCCCCCTCCACAGGAAAGCTAAGTCGGTTGGCGTGAGCGCGCCCGACCGACCTGGCGGCACAGCTTACCCGCCGACCGGTGACCGGAGCGTGGCCCACCGCCGCGGGCGCTGACCCCCGCCCGGTGACCAGGCCCTACCCTGGCACATTATTGGCTGCCGCACGGTGGATGACAACCAATTGTGAGTGACAAGTTCGTGGGCTTGCCACTAATTTGTGATCTGCCGCCACGCTCCCGTGTATGCGGCTGTATGCTGTAGCCTGAGAGGGGCTTCGGTGTGCTTGGGGACTTCTGCAGCAATGCACCTCTGCACGAGACACATCTGGATCAGCCGAAAGGCGACAACATTGGTCACTAATCATTTCTAGTTGTGAAATGGATACCTTTGAAAAATAGTGGTTGAGATCCGATGACTGCGATTTGCGTAAGTGGTCGCAGGGACGATGATCTTTGACAATTGTGTGGGGCATAATACCCATATGAAGGCAACTGGTGGGCTCATATTTATTGAGGAGGTGCATACTCCATTCAAGAATACAACTTAACTTGACCATTGAGGCTGAACAGGATCTTCTGACTCGGAATACCAAACAAAGGTAGACTTCCCTTATTGTGGTAAAGCTATGTTGTTAACAAAACAACACATTCAAGCATGTTCATCAATATGGTTTCGCAGAGTGGCTAATTATGTGCAAACGTAATGGTATGATCAGGTGTGTGTCAGTTGTTCATGTCTGGCTGTCAGAGACAGTTCAACAATTGTTTTTGGATTTGGTGCAACTGTCATTGACAAACGCCGTGGTAATTTCAGCCGAGGAACCAGCCCAGTAAACATGGCAAACCACAACAGTTCAAGGATTAATCACTCCAGGATCCAGATATATGTATACTGTACAGTGACAAGTAATCAAGAAAATATGGATTGTTAATCAGTTCTGGGCATGCTCGCAATGAGCACTGTTCCTCTGATGGTTAATATTTTCTTCTTCAGCATCATTTGGAAGTTTTAAATACTTATTCTAGCGGCTCAAAAGAAAGTCAGAGGGATTTGAGCCATTCTACAACAATCCAATTTATGCCCATGATATATAAGCATATATATATATATATATATATATATATATATATATATATATATATATATATATATATATATATATATATATATATATATATATATATATATATATATACACATGCATATATACTAGCCGGTGTCGATAATTTTCAAAGTTGTGTTATCAAAAACTGCTACTGTTTTTATTTTGCCTTGATATGTGCCTAACAATTTGGCATATCAATTAGATCGCTGAGCCGTCGGCATTTTTCTCAAAATGCGATTGTAAAAGAATCCGTTTTCGGCATTCGGCCCCCTATTGGCTGTGAGACCAATCCAGGTAAGTGGGTCAAATAGTACCTTTTTTTTATCGTCTCGACGAGCTGAGTCGATTGAAACCACGCAGTATTTTCTAAAAATCGATATTTAAGAAAATATCGGCTATCTTGTGTCTTCTAATACACCAAGAAAAGTCCATTTCAGGGCATACAAGGAACTCTCAGGTTTAAACTAGTAAAATTAATGATGCAGCCGTGGTTTCTGCACTTACTCCTTTGAAGACTTTAGCATCACCCGCTGGACATATGGAAATATAGACAAAGCTTCATATTTATTCGCAGTTTGAACTACATATCAGCATGAGTGAGGCTACTTCGTGCGCATGTGCATCACATACCAAATACAAGGTTATCTGGAAAGGCTATCTGAATGTCTAAACATGCAACGAATAGGTAGCTCTTCGTTGTATATTGAGACATTCAGATAGCCTTTCCACATCACGTTCAGACGAAAATCATATACTTTGGTGATAAAAATGATTAAATTTCGCCGTGATTATTGAAATTTGTCGTGATCACCATGGCACCATCGATGTCTATTTGTTTTCCAAAGGAACACATGTCAGACATCAATAAATGAACACTGGTATATCCAAGGGAAACTTCGCGCGAAGGTACGGAGCACAACTGACTGGACGGCATAGATCACCTAAGTTCTATCTGTCATGGAACTCAAAGTCGCTTCAGCATATTCCCCACGTCCCTCTTAATTATTAGCACGGGCAAAAGCTGCCGGTGCATGTACCTACACTGTGCGTGTCAGATCATGGTCTGGGAGACGGTGATCTAACCCGGCGTGCTTATAAGCTACACGTGCGCAAAGGTGACACAGCAATGATTGGATTCCTGAAAAACTGAGCGAGTGTAGAAGTGACAGCACCCTTCTCCATAGTGACTGCCCTTCCATCAAGCATCAGCTACTGCCCGTGCCCAGTCTACTTTCCTACAATGCAGCTGAGAAAATTTGCCCAGACTGTCCGCAAGAGCCACTGCAGGTGGAGCGCATGTATTGTGAAATAGATAAATAAATACGCGATGACAGAGCAGAGGGCCAGTTCGCTGATGCAAAAATCAGCATGGAGACCCCAGCTTCCGTCCCAAGAGAATTCCGAAACTACATGAGACCGCGGAGAGTCTGCTGGAGTTGATATCCTGGGACGGTGCCTTCGAACCGGCCCTCACGTGCCACACGCTAAGCTCCGAACTTGATGGCTATGTGGACATGCCAATGTGAGTTCCACAGTTTCCCGTGCACGGTCAGTCAGTTGAACGATGCGTGAAACAGGTGTCGCAAGCTGCAAAACACGGGTACGGGAAGGAGAGGAGGAACGGCTACATCAGGACTGGCTACATACACCGGCAGCTTTTGCCCGTGCTAACAGCTAAGAGGGACGTGGAGAATATGCTAAAACGACTGAGTTCCATGAAAGATAGAACTGGGGTGCTCTATGCCGTCCAGTCAGTTGTGCTCCGCACCTTCGCGCGATGTTTGCCTTGGATACACTGCCTTGGATGCCTCGTGTGTTCATTGATCGATGTCTGACATGTGTCCCTTTGGTAAAAAATTAGACATCGATGGTCCCATGGTGATCACAGCGAATTTCAATAATCATGTCGAATTTTAATCATTTTTATCACCAACATATCTGATTTTCGTCTCAACGTCATATGTAAAGGCTATCTCAATGTTTTAACATGCAACGAATAGGTAGGTATTTGGTATGTAATGCACATGCGTGCATAGCAGCCCCACTCAATCATGCTGTTATGTAATTCAAACAACGAATAAATATGAAGCTTTGTCTATATTCATATGCCCAGTGAGTGATGCTGCATTCTTCAAATGAGTAAGTGCACAAACCCCGACTGTATCATGATTTTTACTTGTTTAAACTTCATAATTCCTTGTATGCGCCGAAATGGACATTTGCTGGTGTATTAGAAGACACAAGATAGCCGATATTTTCTTAACTCTCAACTTTTGGACAATATTACGTTGTTTCAATCGACTCAGCTCGTCGAGACGATAAAAAGGTACTATTTGACCCACTCATCTGGATTGGTTCTCACAGCCAATATGCCGCCGAATGACGAAAACAAAGTCTTTTTCAAACGCATTTTGAGAAAAAATTATCATGGCTCAACGATCTAATTTGTATGCCAAATCGTTAGGCACATATCTAGGCAAATTAGAAACAGTAGCCGTTTTTGATAACACCACTTTGAAAATGCTCAACACAGGCTAATATATACGTGCATGTGCGTGCGTACATACGTGCGATTGCGATACGTAATATGCACTAAAAATTAAATGTAAATAAAATACGCAGGTTAGTAACTCATAAGCCGTCGTGTCCCTAATGGCACGGAAGCAGTGGGGTGGCCTATGTCGCGTCGCCTATGTCCACTCATGTGCCCTGTGTCGCACTCTTGGAATAGACACATTTGACTCAGTAATAGACTCAGACGTCAGGAATAAACCGATATGTAGAATGCATCTCCCGGGTGTGTGCGTGGTAATGTAATGCATTTTCGGATCCTCACGAGCAGGGTTTTTCAGTCTCCGTTACAGGCAGGGTTGAAAAAAATGCCGAAGCTGTCACCGACGCACCTGTGAGCTGTCTCAAATGTTTTTGCATATATGGTTCATAAAACAAGTGCCTCGCACACTTGCTTCGCGGCGTTGAAAAAGGATGTTTGATCCTCGTTGCAGTTCATACATGTTTCAGCCAGAAATTGGAGAGAAACACTTTCTATGTTTGGAATCGTGAATTGTGTCACCATTAAGTCCACGAAATATGTTTGGAGGCCACCGGTGGAGGCCGCAGGAAGAAGCTGTTTCGACCTTGGTTATCAGTTCGAACAACGCAGTTTTCGCTCATGGCTATGTCATAAAGCTTTCCGGTTGACGCAGCAGAGAGCTGACCTAATAAGCGAACAATTCCGACACGACATGCCAAGGTACTTCAACGTTCCCTTAATATTATCATCCAGATTGAGCTGGTTATCCAGCAAATGGGAAGACGACAGAAAGCGGTTGGCGGGGAGCGGGCTCGTGCGGCCGTCCACGTTCTGGTGTATAACTGGAATTTTCCCGCACACTCAGGTACACGCTGCTGGTAGGTAAGAAGAGTTTAAGGGCAAAGACCTGAGCTAGGCTAGGTCGTGGAGTCATACTTTTAGTGTTATTTGTGGCTAATCAGTTGAGACCACATTGTATCGCCTACCTCTCAACTTGGCAGGAAGGGAAGAATCGAGCACAGCACCTCTTGTTTCTCAGACACCCAGTTTGCTACTGATCTACAGACGCCCTGGGGTCCCACTTTCCTTCTACTGAACACGCGCGAGCTTCTCCTTATACGCATATATTGCGCACTTAGCAGATGCCGTGCTTTTGTGGCGCGTGCTGACAGTGCTGGCCACGATTGGCGCAGACTTGTCGAGTGCCGTGTGAAGTTGAACCCGGCTTTGCGCTGAACGGCCAGGATCACATCATCGGCCTGGCACGGGTCCGGGCCGTTCCAGCACACTGTCAGCTCCTTCGCCGCGTTGGCGTGGTCGAGGTGACGGTGCATGCCGAACATTTCCTGCACTGCACTCCCCATGCTTTCTACAACACTCTCAGTAGGGAAGATGAGCCACAGTCGGGTTACCAAGACCACGTATGGTCCAAGGCTGGGCGTACTGTCGCAGCTCTTCCACAGTACCTTCAGCAGCTGCTGGTTGCAGCCATTCGCGCAGCACGGCTCGTGCAATACCTTGTAGCCTGCGGTCGCGGATTCGAGGGACAGGTGGCACGATTGCGGAACGACGCGGCGGGCCACCAGGCAACTGGCAGCACGCTGGATGGTGCCGACACTGGCGTCACTGGTGGCCCTGATGCGCTCCACATCGGCCATCTCCCTGATGTCGAGCATGGCGTCCATCAGGCTCTGGTTGTCTGTGCCCATTCTTTGGCCCGTTGCGTTGAAGCCGCCTCGCCTGTGCCTCAATTGGCTGCCCAAGCCATGACAGAAGGCTGTGGCGTCCTTCGTCTGTGAACGAATGACAGTGCCTGAAATAGCTGTACACGAGAAGTATAAAACAATACGGCCTGGATATTTTGAAAGGAAATTAATTCGAAGTGCTTTGGCAGGCAAATGCCACGGTCAATAGTGGAACGAAATAACTACTCAACCATCTATCACAGTACTTTCATTTATGATATGCTTGTGCAAATACATGGAACGCATCGTTTGTGAAAAGACCGGAAAATCGAGTGGAGGTGGAAAAGCTTAGCGTTGGCAGTCACAACCTGCTACAGCATTTTATGAAAGGTGATTTTACTTGGAAAAACTAACATATATGGCTCAAAAATGCATTCATCAATGAGCCAGGCCCATCATCTAGGCTAACCTAGGGTGAATTTGTAGTAGCGAGCGATTTACTATTATCGATGAGCTGCTCTATGTTGAAAACAAAACACGTAACCTACAATGAAAAATAAATAAATGAACAGAACAGAACATACATAGAGCATACAGAGATTGAACATGAACAGAACATGCATAGAGGCGTCTCGCATCCGCATAGGTATTGTGGATGCAAGACGAGTAAATGCCCACGTGGGCGACGACGTGGGCTCAAGACTGGCTTTTATATGATGGGTAAGTGCAATATGAATGCTATAAATACTCCGGATAAACGCAAATAGGTATTGTTCAACGACAACTCTTCAGGGTAAAATAGCACTGCTCACCACTGTTTTGTCGCACGGTGAGAAGCTCACAGAGTTGGCCATCTGGTATCGATATCGGCTAACTCAATCAAGTCTCCCACGGAGACGTCGCCGCGGGTGGGGACCTCCAGAATGTTAGCCATTTCACGGATGGTGCAGATGGTGTGTCCGAAGCCGGCCACGTACTGCCACGGCAGGTTCTGCACCTGCTGCAGTATCCGGCTTCCACTGGCCAGCATCTTGTACACGTCGATTAAGACAGCTACTCGTGCTAGGAAGTCTCCACCTGTGAATGCACAAAACACTAATTATTTCAACTGCTTATATATTGAAGAATAGTAGATAGAACTCCTATGACGAAAACATACGGGGCTTCAAGGGATGGGGAAGATGCCCCTTAGTTGACGAGCATTGTTGTTCTAACGTGATGAGCTCAATTATCCCACGTTTGGTTTTTTAAAGGGCTTTGAGGTCTCATATTTTAAGTCCACGTTTCCGCAGGTGAACATGACTCCAGCGAAAACAATACAGTGATACGTGTCGCGCATGGTTCACACCGTGAATTTCTATATCATGTATGCAAAAAATGTGGAAATATTACTATTATGAGACAAACAATCAAACTTAACTAACCTTTCAGCGTCCTCAAGTCACCTTCCAGTTCGTTGCGGACGCCGCCTCTCTGCTCCGTGGCGATGCGCCCCCGCAGCACGCGCGTCATCGCTGGGATGTTGGTTTGAAACGTGCTCAGGACATCCGCCGCGTGGGGGGCGAAGCGCGTTTCGGACCACTGCTTTGGCCTGAGCACGCGGTGTCTAAGCTGTGTTCCAGCCACCAAGAGACTTTCTAGACCACTGCCGTAGGAGAAGCGTTTGGTGGCACGGACCACGATAGCGATGGTGGCGTCCACCCAGCGGCACGTCGAGTCGCGGCGGGCGTCCCCGTGGGCCAAATTGACCAGGTGCGACCCGTCCCACACACACGGCACGCCAGTGTCCTAAAGTTACTTTACCATTAACTGTGTGGATGAAGGAAGAAGTTGCTTGGGAATAGTGAAAGATTGGAAGAAAATAAATGTTGCCATTTAAGGATTAAAAAAATGGAATGCCTTTCACTTCAGTCACGTGCGTTTTACATTATTTAGCAGTTGTGTGCATGACTGCGCATACATCATGTGGCAAAATGGTAAAAACCGAAGACAAGGATGAAATACCACAACTCCATTAACTGTGCATTTCCAGGCCACATGGTGAATTATTTTACACTGCGGCACGCACGCAGCAGACGGCGGCCGGTTTTCATTTTCACAGTTCATCATCCTGAGCAGCTTGCCGAGCACACCATTGTGGTGCACCTGACCATCTGCTGCAATTTCAAACAGCTGCTCGGTGCATACGATGCCGATTCCGGCTAAGTTAGCTCGCAGCTGCCGAGCATGCCCGTCGCCGTCGTGGTCCTTGACTACGGGCGCTCCAAGCACGAAGCTTTGTAGCATTTACCCTACGGGAGCATCGGGCACGATCGTCGTAATGACAGTGATGTCGATCGTCCTGTGGTTGATGGTAAGTTGGTCAGCCATCAGTGCGACACACGACTGGCTTCCGATTTTGATCAGCGAGCTTTCGAATGATTTCCGCCGTGAACAGCTCTCACACTTGCATCATAAACATTTTTGAGTTATTAATATCACCCACGTTCACTCCATTAACATGTTGGAGAACGATGAGGTCTTCAAACACGGTATGTGCCAACGACTTTTTCAAGACATACTATGCCGTCCTCAGCACTCGCATGGCGACACTTCCGGCTTCCTTTTCTCGAGCTCAGGCCTGTCGAGACTTCTCGTCGGACGCTTTCCGAGATCGGGCATGTCGCTCGCTTTCGAAGTGCCTCCTCACGGTGTCCTTCAGCCTTCTGAAAGACAATGGCAAATACTCGGCGTTCGTGAAAGCAGTGACTTCGCTAAAGTTGTACGAGAACACACCTGCAACGCTTTGGTGGGTGCCCGATGGGTCCTTCGTACACACGGAGCAATAAAAGTCATCCGACGTCTCAGCCGTCTTTAAGAGGCCTCCACAGCCTGCAAGCAGATCATCGACGCCTCTGGCAGATCTGATGGCGGCGTTGACGTTGCTAGGTAGCTGAGGATTGGTCGAGGCCACCGCACCTGAACTTCCCATCAGTCGAACAATTCTGGTGGTGTCTCTCTCCAACGCCGATACCTTCGTTTCCAGCGCGCAGCTCGGTTCAACGGACGATGACACTGAAATAGAAACACGATATATTCATAATTTGTGGTGTGGTTAACTGGCGTTTACATAGCTGTGATGCCATAGGTGGCACAAACTCCCGCATATTAATTTGTTAAAATAAATGGCAACCACATCTCACTTTTCGATCATGCCCGAGTGGCACATAAATGAACGGAACATGAATCAAGTGACGTGTGATGCAGTCCAATGTTTACTTCAATGTTAAATGTCGGCTTACACCAGCGACATCTATGATTTGGTCAAGGCGGACATTTAAAGTCGTAGTGCGCTATGCAGCATAGTGTTCCTATCTTGATCATAATACATACCTTTCTTCTCCAGAAAAAAAATACAGTGAGGGTTCGGTCATAGCATGGTATCGGCGTCCGTCACGTCTGTCCAGGCGCCCCTAGTGTTAGCCCAGATGTGTTTCCCATCTTTTCATGCACCCCTCGAGCTTGAAAAACGCCATGGCAGGCAGCTTTAACACTATCCGGGCAAGCACGCAAGTTGCATATCATCAACATTGGCGTACGAAATCACATTACTTCGTGGCCAGGGACTCAGGATACCGATGACGACATGGTGGCTAGCTGCACCCCAATACTGATATATTTGAACTGACCTTCAGGGTCAACCAAGAATTACACCAAAATGTTTTAAGTACCTCTACAAGTTCAGGGATGGAGCTACATCGGGGACCAAACGCTGGTCCGGGGATCACATTAATACGCGTAATGCGAAGGGCAGGAATTATGCCGCACTGCTGGGTTTCAGGATATTTTCAACTTCAGTTGCTATGCCAAGCGGTCAAGAATATATTGGCATAAACATACCGGCATTCTCTACCTCATTTAGCTGAAACACATTTTCGTTTATACTGGTGTCACATTCGTAATGCCACTTTGAACACCTGGTGCCACATTTGTACGTGGAAGGATTATGGGACGCAATAGCAGTATGGATCTTCGAATTATAGATACTGAAGTCAATTACATTGCTAGTTTGCATGTCGGGCAAGTATGGTAGAGAAAATCGACTACGAAAATTCATATTTTTATTGCTTTGCAATTTCACTAATATCGCTCCTACCCAAACCTGACCAAATTAACCTTGAGCCATGAACTTAGTTTTGCGTATTCACCCATAAGGAATGAAATTGAAGATTCTGGCTAAAGTAAGCATTTTATGAGAGCAAGTAAGTTGACTGCAAAGAACACGCTGCAGTACGCTCTATCCATTAAACATTTTTTATAGAAAATTAAAAAGGATATAAAAAAACGTTTGCCTTTTTATGGACAAAAATTGTATGGTTATGGTCCACAGCCTCCATTTTCTGACTGAATATTTTGTTTTGTTTTTTAATTATCCACAAAATGACCCCCCCCACCCCCAGAGTAAAAACCAGTTTTGAAATATGTGGGCTCTTACCTGATGAATGTGCATGTCCAGAGGCAAAGAGTGCTGCAAATGCATAACACATTTATATGATCTTTAATTAGTGAATATGAGTTACATGAGTTATGAGTCTTATCTAATCCAGCATTCGCACATGATGCCTTCTGGATTGGTTCCTCAAGTTGGGCATCAACAGCATCCATGGCTGGATAATCCACATCAGGTGCTTCCACAGCCTTAGTGCCACTGCATTCCATGACTGAGTCTGCAGGGGATAATGAGTACTGTAACCCACAATGATAGCGATGGATCACACCACATCCTCTTTTCCTGTCAAATACCACAGTTAACAGAACATGGTAAGGATCGAAATGAATGTTTGATTCTGTGATATGAGTGAAACCTTGGGACTATTTTTAAAGCTATTTGTGACAATAAAATGCTCATTTTTAGGCCTTTTCCTGGTATGTTCCAATTTCATGAAAATTCAAAGACAACTATTTGATATAACCTGTGATGTATTCGAGGATACATATAGTTCAAGAGCATGCTATGGAAAATAACTCACATGTGTACTTCAAATGGAATACAAATATGTGTATTTCCATGGGAATTTGCATCATTCATTTAATAAATTGGAAATTCTATGGGAAATAGAATTGGTGAAGCCCAGGCAGTTTGAGGCAGATGTTAACAAAAGGAAAGTGGATGCACGATTGGGGTAAAACAGGTTGAAACTGCATGCTTCTTATTGATTTTTCAGTCTTGAGAAGTGATGGTTGAAACAATGATTTGGGACCTAATGAAGGCATGGATGTATTCCCAGGTGGAGTAGTTCGAAAATATGTGGTTTCAATGAGATATGTAACAGATCAGAATGAGCCATGTATTCCTTCTCAAATGAGCAGAGAAATGTATCATCTTCTTGGATACATTATTGTAAAAACTAGTTGGACAGGTTGGGAGCAATCCATGTCATCCTATACATATTCAGTGTAACGGAGAAAAGTCAGCACTGATAATACGGTACATGCTTGATGCAAGCATAAAATTGAGTTCAAATCAGCTCCAGGTTACATACATATGCATCAGCTCTTTTTTATGGTGGAGCAAAATCACTGCAACATTGTACCAGTCTCAAAGCAAGGTTACCACATTGTTGCATTGTTGTATACCTTGTTTTTCTCCATACTGGCATGTAGTTACAAAATGCTCAGCATAACATTTTGTCTAAAATACGCTGACTATTGCCTGATGACAATGATTGCTGGACTAGTTGTGGTGGTGCTCACCAAATCACACAAATAATACAGAAAAAGTAACCAAGCCTAACATAGCCTCACCTCCATTTCAAGAAAAGAAATTACATGAATTGTATTTTAAAGAATCACTAAAATACAAAAAAAATATTTCAAGTAGAGCATAACCTAATATAGCCCATTCCAGACAACAAATAAAAGATAGAAAATTGGTTTCCAAATATTAACTTTTAATGTAAAGAAACATAACTTAACCTAACCTAGCCATCTTGTTTCATCAATCAAGAAAAATATGTGCAAAACTTGTTTTAGGAACCTTAACCACAATAACACCCAAATGATGCTGGTATTATTGTGATTTAAGGTGGTCAGAAGACAAATTTTTATACATTTTTTTTATCCAAAAAGCAAAGACATAGGTCACGTTTAGTTAAGGTTTGGTGGTAAATTTGCAGTTTAAAGTAATTTCTGATTTCTTGTAATTTATTTTGCAAATCCAACCAATGTTATGCATTGGTTGGATTAGCATGAAACATGCTAAACATGATGTGCTCACTTGTTTCCTCTGCATATCCATACTTTTCAGTTTGTAGGCAAAAACACACCCTAGGAGGTGATTAGAGTTGAGTAATACAGCATACAAAGTAACATTCAAAATGAAGAAAAAATATAACAGAACACAACATAGCCTTACCTAATCTAACCTGCCATGCAATATAAATGACTTGCTAAGAAATTAATAATTCCCAAACATTTTTTCCCAAACATTTTCAAAGTAGAAAAACCTAACTAAATCTAACCTAGCCCAGCATGAAATGTTTTCGAACAATGAATACTTGAAACTTTTTTTTGGAAAATTGCCCATTTAAAAAGTTAACTTACAAGAGCCTAACATAAACTTAATAAAAACTAACACCTTGATATTTTAGGAAGTAAAATGTGTATAAAACATGTCTTGTGGTTACCTTAAAATGCAATAATACCATTGAAACTTTCCAGTTTACTTTTAAGATTTTTTTCTTCAAGGGGAGGATAGATTAAGTTGAACTTTTGTTTTTTAAGCATTACTTTGTATGCTGTTAGCAGGAATGCTGAGTGGAAATGTGGACATTACTTTATATGCCGAAAATTTGGACATGATATAGTATTAAACATTGACTATTGCTAGATTCATTTTTCACCCGGAACATCATCCCCCAGTTAATTATCATCTCATTCTTCTCATCTTGGGTTGAGTGGTATTGCTTGACAATTAACAACTCTGCAATAAAATGCTCGACTCATTGGATGGCACAAGCAGATTCAGATGTTTCAGGCTGGAAGAAAAACATCCTCTCCATATTGCATTATCCGACAACTTCTTGTCCATATCTAGGATTACAAAGCACAAACAGAGCCCTGTGTTAGGCAGGTAGGTCCTACCTACCTACCTATCTATGCACCTACCTACCTGGGTACATAAACCTGGTCAGCAGCCTGGCCAGCACAAGACAATACATTCCTTGCTTGCATGGAATTGTCCAGTGAATCACCACACAAAAACATTAATTACCTGTTCCTGATGGTTCGTTGACATCGTCATTTGGCACCGGTCTGCACCATCGTTCCCACTTTCCTCCTACACCGAAGGACATATTTTTTACTCGCAACGGCACCCCCTCCGTGCCTCAACTTATTGTGCCTCTTCATGTTCCGCATTTCTCCTCCATAATTACAGCTTTCATAGCCGCAAGTCATCTTCTTCCTTGGTGGTGCAGAAGGCATCGACTTCCCCATGGTTCCAGCTACTCTCCAAGGACAAAAAAACCGCAGAACTGCCCTTACTCGCACAGAAGCCTGACGAACGAACCAAACGGTGGATAAAGATCATGGCAAGCCATTCAAGCCATCAAGTATCTCCATTCTCCAATTATCCGTCTCCATTCTCCAAATGACATCACAGAAAACTATATACGTACCCACGGGTCTATAAAAGAAAGTGACAATATTTTGGGTACCTATTGTGATTTGCTTTAAAAAATGTCTTCGTGTTGAATAGCTTTTTTGTTTCACGAATTGTTGCGTTAATTAAGAGCAGGCAGATGCCCATAACATTCATGACATAATTTCCCAGGACCCGGTTCTCCTTCCTTTAGCAAGGTTCAGCGCGCCACAAATGTCCCGCATGAGACAGCTAATGGCTCTATCATCGGTATAGCGCCGACCCCTATGATAAATTAGTACAGGCCGCCGTTCGGACCGCAGCTTTTTTTCAGCCAGCAGCTGTCTCATAAGGACGCCACCACTATATACAATTTGCCGTCTTCTAATGTAAACTGGCCCAAAATTTACTGATACGATTCGTTCTAAAAAAAAGTTTTTTTTTTCAAGCTCGGAAAGAAAAAGACATGTCAGACTTTGACTGTCTCATTAATCTTCCGTGTCCATTTAGTTGTCACCGGCATGCGTCGGCGTGTCGCCGGCTTTTTTCGCCTCTGGTTACAAGTGCACCAATGTGCCGCACACACCATCGTCACGATCATACACGCATTACACGAAAACTCTAGAATTTAAAGCATACACGAAAATTACAGCTCGGATATGCGCAGCATGACGGAAAGCCTCCGCTTGAAAACACTGCAGCCACCTGGATACCTCCTTTCCACCTGTGAAAATGTCGCCGTGATGAATATGAAAAATAAGCATTGCAATTACTTCACGATAAATTTTATGCTACAAGCTGGTAAATATCAAAATTGCAACGAAAGATCTAGCCTGTGAATATGAAAATCAGAACTGGGAATGCTTAATTTTGAAGTTTCCCGACGATCGAAAAGGCGGCCGCCGGCCATTTCGATTAAGAGCAATTCATGAATACTTTTAAACGATTGTAAACTTAAACTTAATATCACAAGTCCGGGTCTGAGTGACGAACTTCGATATCGAAACGCTGCAACAAGAAAACAAACAAAACTATTACGGTTTCAACGGCGTGCAATATTGGCGGGTCCACTCAGATGAACGTTTCTACCGCATACGCGCATGTGGACTCGCTCGAGCTTCGCTGTCGCTCGTTCTGACTCATCCGAATGTCGGCTACCATCACCTCTGGATCTGAAACCATCGCAACACCTTAGTCAGTGGACCGCTTTGGAATTCACGCATTGATATGCCCATGTGCCCCAGATGCCAGGGACGTCTTTCAGTGCGTCATATCTTAACCTCATGTCCTCAGCTTTCTAATGTTTACCAGCACTACTTTGGTCGATCGCAGGCACTATCAATTCGTGATGTTCTTGGGGATGACTCGGTCGCGATCAATTCTGGTAAATTGTTCCACTTTCTTTCGGAGGTAAACTTCAATTCTATATATTCTCCTGTCTAATCCCTTATACGTGAGCAAGTCCGCCTGGTACGATTGTTTAGAATTGACACAGTTTAAATAGTTAAGTTATGGGCGCTGTATAATCACAGCAGTTGATGCGCCCTAGAACCCAAATAACTAACTAACTGGAATTCACGCATGTCAGTATCCGCCACCAAAGTGTTGAACTGTGGAGCGGAAGTGGTGAGTGGAGCAGATGATGCTGGAGTGGGGAGTGGGCACGGGAGCCAGCACAGTCAGCTGTGCCGGCCGTGGAGCGGAAGTGGTGAGTGGAGCGGGGTCGTGGCCGCCGCACAGATCGCGTGGATGAGCCGTACGCGGCAGTTCCGGATCGGCACCGGACATCTGCGCCGACTATGACCGTGGCGTGACCGTCGCGTCTGCTCCTGGTATGGCTGTGTCTGCTCTTGGTCCGACCGGCCCCTGTCAATGTTCATTGGCAGCCGGGGACGTCATCTGGGCGCTGATTTGGGTTCAGCAAATTATCACGACAGCAAGAAATGGTACTTTTCCGCGTACGTTCCTGACTAACAAGTATACGTGAGTGGTGCAAATTATACGCCATCTGAAAGCTTGTTTCATGGTATTTCGATAATCAGGGGAGAATTTCACATGAATGTGTTAGTTATTGTGTAAAATGGTGTTATTTAGACCCATGTCATATCCATCGACACTATTTAACTTAAGCGGGACGAGCGACTCCGTGTTGGTAGCGCAGTTGGTAGCGCGTCGGTTTGCCGACTCGGAGGTAGCCAGTTCGAGCCTGGAGGCCGGAAGCTTTTGCGCGTTGTGGGAAGTCCTTCTAATAAGCGACAGTGAATTAAGACACTGTTCACATGGGACGACCTTTTTCATAAAGAGAAGGGAAATACGCAGATATTCTGCAAGGCTGGGGTTCTGCCACCTTAACTTTATGGTTGGGCAGTTCTTCTAATCAGCCAGGCACAGGAACTACGGAACACGTCACCGCTTATGGCAGTGTCCAGGCCCACAGTCCCTTCCTGACACGGGCGGCGGACCATCGGGGGTGGGACAGGAGACAGGATCCCCTGAATTTAATCATTTGTGGCACTACGGCAATGCATTGCAAATATTGAGCTAAAAACTAACGGTTGCCCTTTCCCCTCCCACCAGTACACGCCGACCAACATTAGTCCCTGCTCCTCGAGGTGTGCATACAATAACAGTACATGATTATCAAGATGACAAAACCAACAATTGTGCATGCTGCCGAACAGTCAAATAACTGGACCCGAGCTGGAGTCAGAGCGATGCCAGTTCTAAGCTCGGCTCCACGCCTTTTACGATACACGGCAAACACACCCCACCAGGACTGCGACAAACATTGCTTTGACAGGAGCAGACGTTTGCTAAAATATTTCGGTGACAATCCTGAACTTTCTGGAGTGCCGGCGCAAAATAAAAAATCACGCTTTTCGTAACATGAACGCTCGATTTTGATTCGGCAACAACTTTGTGGAACCCGTAAGCACTAAGACGGATTTTAGATGCCCGCATGAGGATTTCAGTTCGATTATTATGCATTGTCAAAGGCTTAGCGCGGAACTTGGCATGATTGGGGAAGCATCCCCGTTCATTCCCCACCATGGCTTTGCCCATGTTCGCACACCGTTATCTCGCATTTTCAGTCGAAATGAATTGGCTGAGTCGCTGACGCCATGTGAATCAAGCTTCCGTCATGCATGCAATAATGCAGGGATAACAGCAATTTCTATGCCAGACCAGCTCGGAAGCAACTTTAATCACAGCCTAATTTGTGGCTGGAATGGAAAGTTACCACGTAGTACCATACATCTTTTTAATTAAATGTGTTCTATTTTTAACTAAAGAAAACATTTTCTTTTTAAAATATGATTTCTTTATTCGCGTCGTGCAACCTGAAATGACTCCCAGTAGCTCAGTTGGTTAGAGCGCTGGCCTGTGCTGGTCTCCCCTGTCCTGGCAACACAGGGTTCGAGTCGCTTCGCGCGCTCGCGTTTTGCCCCCGGCTGGGAGTGTGAGTTGGCAGCTGGCCCGATAAGGCCGGGGATGAGCTACCGGGCGGCCGTGTCGGTGTATTGACGGCACGTTAAACTTTCGATCAAAATTCTGCCGTTTAAAAGGAATTCGTGGATCGGGTGGTGCGGCGAGAGTTCACGCAACAAACTCTGCTTAGCAATAGAACCCTGGTTCCTAAACCCACCCCAGCAACAACTGAGACTAAATTTTAAATAAAAAATCACGCATTTTGCAGTACAGCACGACATAAATACGGCAACAAAAAAGTTGTTTATCAATCAGACTTTAATACGATGAACACGCATCTGGAAAAGACGAGACTGCCAAGATTGAGGACGGTCCTCACTCCCACTGCCGATTGTTTCTCGGTTGTGTACTCTGTGGTGGAAGTGAATGTGCATTTTGGGCGCATGGACTGCGTTCGTCATTTTGCCAACATGAATATATATATATTATGGCGCCCAACAGAGTGCGTATTAAAACGATATATTGAGGAAGCACAACGCAAGACATATATTGGGAGAAGCAAACACATGAAGCAGAAAAAGAACCTTGGGTTCATTTACGACGCAATTAACCGCTAGGCCATATAGTGTCGCCAACTTCTCAAACCGATTGGTCACGGGTGGACTCGGTAATTCCGCTGGTTGCGGGACTCGAACACATAATATTGCGGTCAAGAGCCCAACACCCTACGGACTAAGCTACCGCGGCTCCACCAAACGCGTGACATAAGAGGTTATCGGTAGCAGGTGCAGATAAGCCACGGTACTTAATGAGATTGCATTGCAGCAATACATTACAATACCTAACATTACAGTACGTACATATCTGGCACCTTATAAAATCGGACGAGCTGGCAAGAATAGATGGAACATCCTCATTGTGACATCTGTGGCTGAGAACAACTCGACATGCATACATACACAGACTACTCACGAGCACCGTAGTAGGACGATGAGTACGTGTAAACCTACAGGCTACACTCTACCGACTTCACAAACACAGGCACATATCAGTTGTTGAGCTTGACATACACTCGGTGCGACTGCAACACGTACGTTTAGTCTCGTGTAATATTTGTGTAGAAAGTCCTGATATGCTGCTATATGATCAACGACAGGTGATGCACCAATACGTCCAAACAATGAAAGATCCAAACACTGATCTGAATGTGAAGTATCGCCCAAGTGCGGCCCATACTTCGCAGTCGCTGAGCAAACTGCTCGGCTTTCCGCTGCTGCCGCTTTGCGAGCTTCGCGACGTTCACCTTGTTCACGAGCCCGAGATGAATAAATGTCCGGATCCTCGCAAAGCACAATTATATTCTATCTATGGAATTGAATCTGGATTCCAACACCTGGCGGAAACTTTCAATGACCTTTGGATGTCTGCTGATATTGTTGGGTTATTGGGCATGGTGAACACAAAACGCTGCATCCATCTATCTGAATGTGTGGAAGAATTCCTCGGTGGGAACCGTCAGGCCGTTAAGGCTTAGGAGGTGAGTCAAGAACGCTTTTCCTGGTTCATCTCGGGATACGCAAATGGGTGCCCAGCGATCGGTCCGCTGGTTTCTTTCTGGCCATGGACCAGGCCACACATCGCTTAGCATGTAACATTCCTTCAATTCACATCATTATCTGATGTGATTTGAAGGAAGCTGATAATCATTTATATGGGAAATGAAATCTCAGCAAATCGGCAGTTCAAGTTCATGTGCTGATGTCTAGAAAAAAGTAATTTCACTCAAAAATAATATTAACATCATTCAACTAAGATTTTTCAAACACTAGGAAAACACTAATGTTGACAATGACAGTACATGCAATCCCCCGCGCCATAAGACATAAGATGTTATGGAAAGTGTGGGGAGAATATGGAATATTATGAAAAATATGGAAAGTGTGGGGAAATGGGGTTTTTGGTTGCTAACAAAGAACACTGATGTCAAATTACAAAAATATCCTAACTGAATCTAACCTAAACAACTGATGTTGGACCTCCTAAAACATACTCATGTTCGGTCATCTAGAACCTACTGATATTGTATGCTGAATGTTGAACGTGATTCACGAAGGAAATAGTAGATCCATTGTACCTTAATTACACACTTGCATCAATTGTGCACCGTATATTAATTAACCTTGTGACATGGAAACTCAGCTAATGGAACCATACACTTTGTATCCTAGGCTGAATCTGTTACCATTACTCCATGTCGAAAGGGCTGGCCATTATTCTGCTGGAATATCATGATAAAAATGTTAGAAATAGCCACATGGAAATATATGTATTCATTTTTTTGGTATACTTAAACCTGGTTTGGGCTTTCCATGCATGACTGCCTATCCTGTCTTCTTCTGATCTTTCACTACTCCCAAGTAGCCTTGTTCTTCATTCAACACAGTTTATGGAAAATTATTTTTAGGATACTGGGTAGAAGTTGCTAGTAAGCTTCAAGAAGATGCGTCCATACATCTGTCTAAAAAAATTGTCTTCATTTGGGCTTCTTATATATAAATACCAAGGTTTTCGGAATTTGGAGGATAGAATAGAAACAACAGAGTTTTTCCTGAAAAAGAGGTAGGTTAGGTTTGGACTGGGGGAGGATTGTGGTGATAACTCAACCAGCATTGTTGCATATGTGATATCAAAGATATCCAATGGATGACATTGGTTTGGATGCACTGTTTATACATTTAACATTATCCTTCATTACCAATTACCCCACTCAAAGCAACACATTTCGCATTACTTCACTTACGAACTGAAGAGCATGCATTTGTGCTGGAATACAATGGTCATATCATCTTAATGACATTCAGAAACATGCATTTATAATTTTTTCTTCAAATGCCACCTCAAATAAAATGCAAATATTTTTTCTGCAGGTGCAATTGTTAAAAACTCACACAGCTCCAGCCTTGCCTCTTTTTAGAAGAGAACATAAATTAGCTTCCAATTAAAACAAAATCACATTCATGAACAATTCGATTTGAAAATTGAGGAAGCTAAAGAAATACCAAACTTATCCCAACCTCATTAGAACTTTGCCTAGGTTAAAATGTGCAAAACGTCACTTGTAAACACTCAAAAATGCAATAATGAAAACCTTAAATCACATCTCACTCAGTACAGGTGAGAGTGGTCACATTTTAACCACATCAATCAACTTTGCATTGGAAAGGGATATCAAGAATTCAAATATGAACTAAAAAGTACATATTTCCCTGAAAATGTATTTTAAGGTCTGATATTTTTGGCAATTACACCAGTATTTTTAGTGGCTACTAATAATTGGTACCACAACAGCTACAGTGAAGTAATCCTGCACAACCACTTTCATGTTCAGAATATGGCACCACACTACAAAACAATTATATATTTTAAAGTAGCTCTATGTGAGTGGTTAGATGACTTTGATAGAGAGAACCATCCGAATATGGATACCATCTTCACTTTTTGAAATTCAGTAAACAGTATAATTACTGGTTTGGCCACACAAAGGTAGCAGTAGAGCAATTTGTTCCATGCATTAAGTGTTTGGAAACCCCCTCTTACCCTACTACCACTACTGCCCAGCCATGATACAATGCGCAAGCAATTACCAAATTGTCCACAAGTTGGTGAATGGCACAGTATGGCATGATTACATATAGCACACAGAAACAATATGATAACTGACAGGGGACCAACGCACATGCTAACATTAATCACCAGATTTCATCAATGACATGTTGACCAAATTGACATTGTGGGTATAAGGCCTTAATTCACATAAATTGTCTGAGGTGTGTGTTCTCAATATCAACCACGCCATGGATAAATTAATTTTGTGGATGGTGCCTTTCGGTTCAAAGCCACCGGCACGCTAGCAGAATAAGATAGAATATTCAAGCTTCAATGAATAACTGATATGCTTTACAACCAAAGGGGAAACTAATCGTCATAAAAGCGACATAATTGTGCTAAAATGAAAGCACCATATTTAGTAGATGTATTGGTATAGTCCAAAACTAGAATATAATTCAGCAGTATTCTGGAATAAAAAAGTGCGTCTGGTTTATGACGTCACTTGGCGTTCGTTTTGTCTAGTTTAAACTAACTATACTAGAACAGCCAACTTTGGAGTACCTGTTGTGTCTCGGGGGACCTTCATAAGTACCAAGTGTCACAAGTACCAAGAGTCATAAGTTCCAAAATATGCCAGATTTGGTTTCATAAGTTCCAAAAGTTGCCAGATAACTTCCAAAATACTCCAGACAGGGTGAATTCACAAGTACCCAAAGTCATAAGTACCCGGTTTCATAAGTTCCAAAAATAGTTCTGAATTCGACCGCTAGATGACACCGTAAACGCTCAGCGGCACAAAAGCTTACATGCGTGCCGGCAGACGGCAGCACATAAACAATAACAAACGGCTTCAAAATTGTTGCCATTTGTTGTGAGCTAAGAAATCACCACAATTCCTGACGACTTTTGCAAAAGGAAAAGCCGTTGGTAATTGGACACGTGGAAGCGCTCCTGCAGTTGCATCATGATCAAGTTCTTGCAGGGATGGTGCTCAGCCCTTTCATGAGGTTCTGCCACAGACAAGTGAGTTCGGTGAGGATGTATTTCTGCTGGTATTTCACAAGGCCAAAAAGATATAGATGCCCACCTACCTGCTTACATTGGTTAGGGAAAAGGTAGATATCTGAACATGTTCTGTTTAATGGACACCTTATTTGAGGCAAATACCTTTGAATATCTCCCACATGATGTTCAGCGCATAAATAAGAAAAATAAGGTGATATTCATAAATGAACAATGAACCTGTTTACAATCCAAATATTAAGGCCTGATCACACAGCTCTACCTATTCTTTGTTGGACCTGTTTACAATCCAAATATTAAGGCCTGATCACAGCTCTACCTATTCTTTGTGTATGTGCTAGCAATAATAATAATAATAATGACCTGTATTTTGCACCTTTCTCAGTACATATCTGGGCTACCATACAACACAATGCCTTCATGCATACAGACCAGCAACACAACCAAACTGAGACAGCAACCACTGTGCCACACCTGCCACAAAGCATCAGGTCAGCTTTGTCTCTCATAACTCACAGGAGCAATGCGCCTTCTTTCTCTGTTGGTCTCAGCATAGTGCTAGGCAAAATGAAAAACACAAATAATTCACGGTTCACCCTCAAGCTCAGATCGTACACCTACCTACATACACAGCCAATTCAATGCACGATACGGACCCACAACACTCCTCACACGAAGTCAGAATCGAGGAGCGTTTGCAAAGGATCAGTCAAGGTCCTTGTGTTTGCGGCATGCACGATGTAAGTGGAAACAAACACATGTTCAAAGTTGCTAATGGTTGCTGACGTCATTAAAAAAATACCTTGCATTGATTTCGTTAGCAAGGACAGTTTTCGTAACAGAAAAGTGCTAACGCAGCAATTTCGATCGGAACCCTCCGCTGCACTCCGGGAAGCGACTCTTAAAGGAGTCAGTTTTCCCACTATAGGGTGGCTCAAAGACGCACCGGCCGAATTTGCGACCGGAGGCCATTATATTCAGTGCGCATGCGCGAGTTTAGCGCGTTGTCGTCGGTATTTCCCCCTGTTTGTGGTTTCGTGTGGTGTGTGTTTCGGTTGCTGTCTGTGTGCTTGATGGTACAAAAAAGTGTATAGTTATTGGTAACAGTAAGTAGGGAATAACATGTTTGGTAGATATTTTCTTCCAATCCTGTATTAGTTTTTAAGTAGTATTTTTGTCCTTCTGTATGTTTGTGTCGGAGTACATGTGGAGCCCATTCTATCCAGTATGGGTCCGGAGTGCAAAAATGTTTTAAGAGATGAAATCATAGCTAGGAGACCAAGCTTGGATGCAGTATTCAAAATGTGGCCTGACGTGCACAATAAAGCTTCCTGATCACTTCCTCACTTATGTATGATACATTCCTATTTATTGCCCCAAGCATTCTCAGTGCCTTCTTCCTGGCTTCCTTGTCTGTCTGATGCCCAATTTTAAATTTAATTTGCCATTCTTTGGACCACTTCACAATTTCATCTAAGTCTTTTGCAGCGAGATGTGCATCTTGACCTGTTATTGCCCTAAAGACCTTCAAATCATCCCCAGTTGCATCATCACAGCGGATACGATTCAATCGGTGTTTGCTTTTTCTGATTGGTGCAAGATGTCACTTTGGGAAATGATGTCACACATATTTCTTATAGTAATAGTTTCTAATAATAATAAGAATAATAATAATATTAATAGCAGTAATAATGATAATAATAATAATCATAATAATAAAATAACAATAGTAATATAGGCTAGGTTGACTCTGCAAGGCCTGGCAACACAAAATATATTTTTAATATTATAAGTAACGTTATAAAGTAAGCATGATTTAGGAATATGGCTGCTAGCTATTCCCTACTGTAATGCTGTAATGCTGTTAAGCAAAGCTAATCATGACTGGGGTGTCAGGCAGGGTGGGAAACTTGCTTTCCGGGTTTGGAGTCGGAGTGCAAACAGATTTCTCCCGGAGTACATTTTCATGCACATATAATTTTTCATGCATGGAATCTATTTGCCGGTAACCGACGAAAAAAGCATATGTACCTAGTCAGTGTCTACGTAATAGGCATAATACACATCATTTTTTGTCACATCAAAGCATAGAAACAAAGAAGTGAGCAATGGATGGCACCACAAGACCGGGAGTTGTGATCAGCTCAGCTTTGTCTCTCATAACTCACAGGAGCAATGCACCTTCCTTTCTCTGTTGGTCTCAGCATAATGCTGAGGCAAAAATGAAAAGCACAAATGATTCACGGTTCGCCCTCAGCTCCAGAGCGCACACCTACCCATACACAGCCAATTCCCTGCACGATACGGACCCACAACACTACCTCACACGCAGTCGAGATCGACGCGGCGGTGCGCAAGGTCAGTCAGGGTCTTGTGTTCTTGCGGCATGACACTGCTAAGTGTTCAAAAACACGTGTTCAAAGTTGCTAATGGTTATCACGTCATTTAAAAAATACCTTGCATTGATTGGTTAAAGGACAGTTTACGTAACAGAAAATGCTAACGCAGCAGAATTCGGTCGGTGGCCTCCGCTGCACTCGGAGGCGACTCTTAAAACGGTCAGTTTTTCAGTATATAGTTATTTGGTAACCGTAAGTAGAATAACATGTTTGGTGGATATTTTCTTCAATCCTGTATTAGTTTTTTGTAGTATTTTTTGTTCCTTCTGTATGTTTGTGTCGGCGAACATGTGGAGCCCATTCTGTCCAGTATGAATCCGGGTGCAAAAATGTTTTCAGAGATGAAATCTCCTTAAAGTGCCTTAATTCCCACCCTGGTGCCATCCATCATCCACTTCTTTGTTTCTGCATGCTGATGTGACCAAAAATGACAATGTACATTACTTATTACATAGGTAGAGTCTACTGACTAGGTACATATTATTTTCCTTTGGTTACTGGTAAATAGATTCATGCATAAAAAATATTATGTCCATGAAAACAGTTGGAAACGCGAGGAAATCTGTTTGCACGCTGACTCCAAACCAGAAAAGTGGGTTCCCAGGGGAAACCTAACTGGGAACTGGGAAGTTCCCAATCTGGTTGAGTTTGGATTTTGGAATGCTCCCATGCCACATGCTGGTGGCAAGTAGACATCTTTTATAGTGCATAGCCTAGGATTGGAGAGCGGGCCCCCTCATGTTTTTAAGGAGTCTGCGGAAAACATGCAGTTAGCTGAGCGGGCCCCTATGTTTGTAAAAAGTGGGCCCGGTTCCGAAGCGGGCTTCCTGGTTCAGGCAGGGCCCCAGGTTGAAGCAGGTACCTAAGCGGGCTATTGGTTCAATGGGCCCCGGTTCGAGCGGGCCCCTGGCTGGAACGGTCCCCCAGATTTTCAGTTGGTTCAAGGGTCCCTGATTCGAGCCACATATCCGTTTCGCGAGCCCTAGCCAGGGCTCTCTAAGTAGGGTGGGCCCCACTCCGGGCCAGGGGCCCCGCAGCGGGCCCCTGGCTCGGAGCAGGCCCCAACAAATTTCTGGGGAGGGGCCATGGCCCCCTTGCCCCCCTCCCTGGTTGCGCTACTAGTCTGGACCCGCCGAGCTCCCCTCGGCCCCGAGCGCTTCTCTACCCGATGCTGACTTTTCCTCATCTCAACTTGTCCCACCTAGTAGACTGGGTTCGAGTAGGATTTTAGTCAGCGCCAGAACAGCTGTACTTCTGGGCACGGGGTGCGGCGGTTCCGGGCCGGTAAAGTAACATCTTCCGTTGGGCCGAATGACGTAGATTAAAGGCCTAAACAAAATGTGTTGTGGTCTGCAACTGTTACTTCGATTATTGTTCATAGTTATAGTAGTAATTTCAAATTCACTGGGATTCAGTTGATGCATGAAGATGAGATTCATATGATGGAGGACGTTGCTTACGCGCAAATATATCGAGCAAGTGCGCCGTGATTGAGCTCAACTGAGAAATCACAATTGGACTCTGCTTCTGGGTTGATGGAGGAAAAATCCCCACCGGATTTGCGACGGAGAACAACCGGTGGAGGTTTGTGGAGGTTAGTGGAGCCACGGGAACAGTATTGCTTTGCTGACGGTAAATGGGGACAATATTCCGGGGTTATTCATGAAATACAGAGATGACTGAAGCAATTAACAATGTCTCTGAAGATTACTGGCCTAGGTAAAAACAATTGTGCTTAACATTGTGTACGTGATACACAGATGAAGGGAGCAGGATAGGGTCGGATACATTTGCTCAAGGCTTCAGACTTCGAGGGCCAAACCGTCCAGACGAGGAAATTAGATGATTTCACATATGACACTGCATTCGCTGTTTCAGTACTTCGCATGGATCTTAACACTTAATGTTGGCATACTGTACGTCCATCTTATATTGCCCATTGTGTCAAAGAACAATAAGGTCATTGAAAATATAACCTATTGGTGCGCAAACAGCACCTGCTCACACAAGTTGTGTCTCTTGTGGGCACTGTGCAGTCCACTCAGTTACATTTTTTCGCATAGGCGTAGAGGCGGACACGCAAGTACCTCGCTACGATCTGTTTCACCATTACCACGGCATGGCACTGACCCACTCGTGGAGCAAACATGTGGTCCTGTATTCCAGGGAACAGGTCGTGGGTGCTCTCCGTCATTAACTTTGTCAGAATACTACACAGAATTCTATGTGACAGATTCGATCCATCCATAGCACCACACTTCCTTAAGGCCGTCAAATGCCGCTCTGCTGACACTACGATCGCGTACGTCGACGCCGATGGGATGAGCAGCCCACCATTGTCACGCACCTTCACAAGACCCATCACTTCATGCGACGGAGGGTCGTCCTCGTTGCACAGGAGTGCACCGATGCACTCACCGCACCCGATCGCGCCAGTTTCCAACAGCTTGCGACACATATCCGGAAATGTACCCAACACAGTTGTCCACGAACGACGACCCGGTGTCCCCCGTCGTGAGGAGATGCTGCACTACCGCCGGCATCGGCTCATCTTCGCTGAGCGCCGTTCGGTGGTTTTCGACGACGGATTTGAAGCAGGCCGTCGTCGCTGTCGTCCCGTGCCGTGCAGTTCCCAGTGGCTGATGGCGATATAAAGTTGTGCTGGATGAGTCTGCGCATGGCGTGCTGCAGTTGGGCCACGTTTGGGTTGTTGTTGTAGCCACCCATGCGTCGGATTCGGCCGAACAGAAGCTCCAGGTGGTCTTGTGACATCTTGTACGGCAAGACGTAGCTCAATCCATCCTCCTCCAGCAAGGCCTCACTGACGTCCATGACGGTTTGCGCCGCGAGGCAGAGACCCAGGATCGGAGTGAAACGCCGGGTCTGCAATATCGGTTCCTTGGATGATGTCTGCAACCGGAACAGCGTAGAACTGAAGTTTGCCAGGAACTCCTGTCGAAGCCTAACAGAAATGCCAATATGTCAGCACACTCAGAATGAAATACTAGTGACGTAGGCTTTACTGTGAACCGATTGCATGGCCATCAGGCGCACGCGCAAAGTACTGTTCATACGCTATTTGCGGACAATTGGCGAACCACTACAAATATCCTGACCTTTTGAAGTCATCCAAACAAGCTAGTATAAGACTATGATATACGTGATGTCTTAACCTTTTAGGCATTTGCCATACCTTTCAACACATTTGGAAAGTAAAATGTATGCTTTCAATTAACCTGCAAAAGGTAGAAAGCATTGTTAAATTAATATTTTCCAAATCATATGTATTTATTTGCTGTATATTGTGGTGGCATCAACAATCATGTAGACATGTAGAACTTTAGAATTTATATCTATTAATTTATTGGTGCTTTACAACTCACAAACTACTAGAGCTGGAGGCAAAACTATTGGCCAACCCATGCTTCACTAATACAAACAAAATATGGTTCTTCATTGGAAATATCACTGAAAATCTTTCACATGGAAAAGACAAGTATTCAGGAATTTAGAACTGTTCAGTGACATGGCTCCTTCCTTCCACACATTCCAAAATCCAGAATTAAATTGTATAGCTGAACCTTACAGGCAATGATAGCATAAAATGCCTAGTTCAAATTCATACCAGTGGTTGTGGATTTGTGCTTTATTGTGCATCAACTGCTTTGGTCATTTTGTGCCCATTAGTTCATACCAGTAAGATCTAATGGATATCTTGCCAATAAAATTATACACCAAATACCACCAGCTATGCACAAAACACAAGCAGTGTTGTCAAACAACTCCATGTCTATCCTGAACTTAAGATGCTCTTATTAAGTCTAAATGCTTTATAACTTTACATAGGGTGTACCTAGCAGTGGATTCAGCACCTTCTTTCAGGATGTGATACTGATTAGATTGTCTTTGGTAGCACAGTGGGTATGATGGGAGGAGTTATGTTGAGTATATTATGCAATATTATGTAATTGTTGAGTGTATTATGCAATAGCAAGTGAGTCTCTTATTAAGTCTAAACACAGTATAGCTTTACATAGGGTGTACATAGCAGTGGATTCAGCAACTTCCTTTGGCATGTGATACTGATGAGATTGTCTATGGTAGCACAATGGGTATGATGGGACGAGATTGTAATTGTTGAGTGTTATGCAATAGCAAGTGAATGGTGCTAGACAGGCTGGGATATATAGCTGCCTAGGAACTTTAGATAAGGGATTGATTGGGGTGAGAGTATGTACATTTATAGTATCTTTTCTAGATAGGCTTAACCCAGATGGGCCCCTGTGGCTCTTATTAAGCCTCAACACTTTATGACTTATGACTGTATGACTTTAACGGTATGAAAGTCGCAGGTTGACAATTATGGCGCAGAAGCATACTTCAAATTATAACATTTAAATATAATTAAGCACGCAAAAATACCAACCTGTGGAATGATAAGTGATCTCCATGTCTTGGCGGATCACCATGCCTCTTCCTGCACCCGATTGCAGAACAAGACTTCGTTATATTCAATGAATCACGAAGCAACAAACCCTAGCGTATAGGAATTTCAATGGCAAGTGTTCGCCGCGTAAATGCGCTTGCCACTCTATAGCGTTGCCGGGTGGCACGTTCTGAAAAGTCGAGTAGTGTGTCTAGTCTTGTATAGGTCAATGATTCAAAGGTATTTGCCTCAAATAAGGTGTCCATTAAACAGAACATGTTCAGATATCTACCTTTTCCTAACCAATGTAAGCAGGTAGGTGGGCATCTATATCTTTTTGGCCTTGTGAAATACCAGCAGAAATACATCCTCACCGAACTCACTTGTCTGTGGCAGAACCTCATGAAAGGGCTGAGCACCATCCCTGCAAGAACTTGATCATGATGCAACTGCAGGAGCGCGTGTCCAATTACCAACGGCTTTTCCTTTTGCAAAAAGTCGTCAGGAATTGTGGTGATTTCTTAGCTCACAATAAATGGCAACAATTTTGAAGCCGTTTGTTATTGTTTATGTGCTGCCGTCTGCCGGCACGCATGTAAGCTCTTGTGCCGCTGAGCGTTTACGGTGTCATCTAGCGGTCGAATTCAGAACTATTTTTGGAACTTATGAAACCGGGAACTTATGACTTTGGGTACTTGTGAATTCACCCTGTCTGGAGTATTTTGGAAGTTATCTGGCAACTTTTGGAGCTTATGAAACCAAATCTGGAATATTTTGGAACTTATGACTCTTGGTACTTGTGACACTTGGTACTTATGACACTTGGTACTTATGAAGGTCCCCGCAGCGACAGCAGGCTCCGTGAACAGGGCTCTGTTGTTACACCAGTTTGTGTCGGAACCTACCATGCATGTGTATCGTTCTTGGACCTTGTATTCTCGGATTTAATTGACTTGGTTCAAGACTTAGCTGTAGGAGAAACTCTGGGAACAAGTGACCATAACATAGTTAGATTCAAGGCACATGTGGGGGAGATTATTAAGGATAATTTGGTAAAGGTTCCAAATTTCAACACGGCAGACTTTGACTGCATGAGAGCGGCTTTAAGTGCCATCAGATGGGAAGAAGAATTCTCCGATTTAAAAGCCTGTGAAATGTGGGAAAAGTTCAGATGTTACTTGAAGGAAATTCGGATTAGATATGTCCCCCAAAAGCAAAGACGCAAAAGAAGGGTGGGAAAGCCAGCATGGCTTACACCAGACTTGATGACCAAGAAGGGCCCTTGTGGCTCATAGTTGCACTAATCTTTTATGTCATGTTTTCATGTGTGCATATGTTGTGGGAATGCCAGAGGAAGGTAGTGAAGGTCGAGCTGTTTCTGATGTGGTGGATAGAGCCTTGGACTGGTCTGTTGAGATGATAAATATGATGAGGGTCACCTTTGGAAGGAAGTTTTTACATGGTGTCAGCTGTGTGCTGGCTTTGAGAAGACAGCAATGTGGTAGGGTGGTTTTGTGGTTAGTGCCAATTAGTGGCATGAATTTGGGTAATGTTTACATGGCAGTGGGCTTGGGTCTGAGCAGAGCAAATAGGAGGAAGTGTGCAGCATCCAAGGCTGCATTGACCAAGGTCTGGCTGGTAATAAACTAGGGTGCCAAAAAGAATGTCATTGGCATAAACAATGACAACAATGGCCGAGAATGTTGATGGAGGAACAAAGCAAGTTTTGGCTAGTAGTGGCTTGTGAGCATGTTGTGAACAGTTCACAGCTTGTGAACTGTTTCAGTAGTTTGGTGTGGGCCTCGGTTTGCTAGTCTACTTGTGCAGTAAAATGTTCCTGCAAATATCTCAGCCATTTCCGGACAGCCACTTGTGAGTGGAACAGTTGGTTTCCCCCTCATTGGCCCCAGGGATGTTCTGCCAATTTTCTGGTGTCATATGCAAGGATGAACTTCCTTTGAAGATGGTTTGTGAATTATTGACAATTCATACTTGATCTGAGAGTGAATACTAAAGTTTATATGCTGTCTATTTATATCTTGGTATTATCATAGTGAAAGATCTGCCTGTGTAGACTCCCAAATTGGTTTGTGTCCTGTTTGTACTTTCATAGCTTTAATTCTTGTGATTTCAGCAGCATCACTGAAAAGAAGAACATTTTTTCTTCAGCTGCTGAACTAAGAGTTGCAATTACTTATGACTGGTAGAGATAATCATGTGATGATTAGCATAATGGGAAGCACATCTGTGCTTCTCATTACACCAAGTCTACTAGCTCTATCTTGGCCCTGGAACTGCAAGATCCATGAGCAAAAATCCTCCATAAACCTGACTAATGATGCCAAGCTCAGGTAATTGTGGGAACCAGTGGAGAATATCGGATATTCAGGTGGTACTGGACACCTAACTCTAAGCCCCTTTGACTTGCATCTTGGTGGAACAAAATAAACAAGGAAATGCTTCAATGATAGGCGAAAGGTTTTTCTTTCATGTCCTACCAGGTTAATGTTATATTAGCCTCAGTTGGCTTCATCTCTTTTTTCCTGAATAGTGTGAGGTCTGATGACACCTGGTGAACTTCACCAATACCAGACTTACAGTCCAATACAATACCAACCAGTGTACCACCAAAATGCATGACATTTCCCCAGAAATGTGGAAGCTAAGCAGCTATAATATATAGTATGAATCTCAGTCTGATACCACAAATATAGCATCAGCATCAGTGACCTGTGATTCTGAAGTTGAACATGTTTGACATCTCAAGAACAGCTTGGATGAACCACAAATTGAAAGATGTACTATGTTTTGTGCAAATTTGGTCTATTTATCACAAATGAAGTCCAAGCATACATGCAATTGCATCAAAATATGAAATTACAGATCAGTAATGTTTAAACAGACCCACTCCTCCATTACATCCAGGCATCAAACAAATGGATTAAGAGAGTGGTTGTATTTATAAATATATTTGTGTGCAGTGTCAGGGTTGTCAATGTGTAGAAACTGAGGTGTCCTGTGCTAACTGCTGTCCAGTTGAAGTGTTGAAAGCCCAAATAACTGTCTGGTACTACCTGAATCACCCCAACTGCTCTGTGGGCTGATGTAAAGCACTGGTTCAAATTTTATGGTGCACTTGGTACTTCTATTGGCTTCTATTGGCTTATCACTTTCCTGGTTTGTTTCAGGAAACTCTGGATCAGTCAGTCCAACATTGATGTGAGAAGATGGAGGCATTTGAGGTAACAGATTATGACCTAGAGGCAGAGTTCAACCCGATGGCCAGGCATGGATTTCGTCAGACACGAGAAGAACAGATATATGGAGTGTTTGCAGATGACAGTGATGGAGATAAGCCTGGTCCATCACAGGCAAAAAGAAAGAGCTACACCACACCTGTTGGTTTTGTGAAAGGTGAGTGGCTATCAGATCAGCTTGTCATCAGTTACATCATGATCAGCTATGACTTCAAACTTTGTCTATTGTATTACCAATATATATTATTTTCATAGTTTATCATCATGCTCGCCTTTTGGAATGCTGCGAGATATATTCTTTTTACCTGTGATGAGATTCATTTTCCATTGAGTCATCATGACTACTTTGTCATCTGGCAAAAGCCAGCATCCAAGGGTAAAATTGCAATTTGGATGTTCAGATTTTGGTAAAGATGTTTGAATACCATGTTGCAAACATGATTATATGTAGGACCATATTAACACTCATCTCTGCTGAAAATGCTTCCTTTTCAGTTGGTGAGTGAAATACTACGCAATGCTGGGTTTTAATGATGTGTATAATACAGAGTATGGTCACATTTAAAAAAGATAAATTAGGAAGGATGTTAGATTGGGATACATTAGTGTATCCCAGTCTAACCTCCTTCCTATTTTTTTTGTTATCAAATATTCTTCCCAAATTTCATTTACAAAAAAGCAGCCTAGCCCAGCCTAACTTCCTTTTGAACTTTCTGAAAGTTTGTTTTAAAAAAAATTTGATCCGAGTTGTTGCTGGGGTGGCTTGAGGAGCCAGGGCTCTATTGCTAAGCAGAGCTTGTTGCGTGAACCCTGGCCCCACCACCCGATCCATCAGCTCCAGTTCAATGGCAGGATTTAGACCGAAAGTTTAACGTGCCGCCAATGCACCGACACGGCCGCCCGGTAGCTCGTCCCCGGCCTTATCGGGCCAGCTGCCAACTAACACTCCCGGCCGGGGCTAAATGCGAGCGCGCGATGCGACTCGAACCCTGTGTTGCCAATACAGGGGAGACCGGTGCATGCCAGCGCTTTAACCAACTGAGCTACCAGAGCGGCGGCTACCAGTTTTAAAGCTTTGTTTAAATATTGTCACATTCAGAAATGCCTAGCCTAACAAAAATTTAGTCTCACCTCTTGTTTTCCTTTATGGAAGTAAGGAGCATATAAAGCTGATCTTATCAGCACTCTAACTTCAATAATAGCCATCCAAGAATTGGCTACGCATGTGCACCAGAATGGCCAAACTGAAAATTATCTTAAATTATAACAAATGTGTTTGAGGTATGAATAATTATACCAAAATATAGTGAATGTTAAGAATGTGCACTTCATAGTGTCCCCATTCATTTGAGGGCGACCCCATTACTATAAAGACTTCAGAATCAAAAGACGCAAATTGTCAGATGATGTTTTGGTATGAACGTTGGGGTTATTTTCAGTGTTAATTGATGTGCTATCATATAGCATGATAGCAAAGTTATTATTTATAGGTTATCATGTATAGTGAAACACATTAGCTAGCATATTGTGCAACCTATTGTGTCTCTGGGGGGTTTGCTGATAAGTTTTGTCCCTTCCCTAAGGTTTTCCGCTGACAGTGAAAGAACAGCGCGCGGCACCGCGTCGCAATGAAGCATACCTTTTCCCACATCAATTTGGCATGTTGTGTCAAAATTGATTTTGAGCAACGTTTTGCTGTCTGTTTTACCAATTAGAAAAATGACAAATTAAAGAGAATCTCACTTAAAATTGTGCAATTTCAAGAAATTATTTTGATTTTGGTGTGGACAAAAATGTTGGGGCCATGGTCGTTTTTGCGTTCCTTTTCTGATTCCAGATAAGTTTTGTTCGGCAAATCTTGGCACTTTCTGAATGACATCTCTTTCGTTTTCTTGTGACTCTCAGAGTTTGGAGATTAGAAGGGGGTTATATCAATTCCCCAAGATGGGGTGTGAGGATCTGACCAGAAAGACGGGATGGGTTCAAGCACCAAATTTGCTATATTAGGCCAATGTATTTGATAGATTTTGGCATTGGGCCATCACACAGCTCACCCCTGAAGGCTGTAGCAACCATTAAAAAATCCACAGGATACCCATAACAGTAAAAAATATGGAAACAATTAGTTGTTCATGATTTGGATGTCTATGGCAATATTAAAATATGTATCGAATAACAAAGTGCTCCTTTCAGGTGGAATTCATCAGGTTGGTAAAAGATGTGCCACCACAGAAGCCAGAGGATGCTTCAGATGATGAAGGGAATGGTCCACCTCCAAATTCAAGGTGGGCTCAGGTTTTCTGTGACATTTGGTATGTCAAATGTCGGGCAGTATGTTTACATCAGATATTTGCTGCCCATTGTCAATGTTTGTAATTAACTTTAGGCATATATTTACATTTTTCACCTCATCTTCCTAAACTCAGGATGACATATTAGACATATGATCGCTAAAGCAGTCTGTGTCCCCCTTGTGGCGAATGATTAGCAAGAAATAGTGATTTTTTCGGCCCATCATCATTGCTCGCGATTTACTAGCGTCTACACGCGGATCAAACATACCTACTACTCAGGGACAGATATATGAGGAGGAACTGGGGGATGACCCCACCCGATACCTCAACTCATGGAAGGTGGCGTCCCTCCGGGAAGAATCAGTGCACCTCCGGCGAATTTTTCAGACAAAGTCGCTCCGAGAGGAAATTCACCCCTTCATTGTGCCCGAGTTCACCCTTTAATTTTTCCTCCAGGGCCTTCAAGAGTTATGTGTGCTCGGATGTGACCACTGCATTTTTTTCAGTCAGAGGCTCCTATTCGGATACAAATTTCCCCATGAACATTGCTGAATTTATAGGAATGATTGCATTGGATTGTTATGTATGTTGAATTTGATGTAAATCCAAGTTCATCCCAAATAGTCTGATGATATGCATGTTCTAACTTGTTTGTATAAGATGCATACATTTTCAGTTGTACGCTCATTTCATGGGGACTGCGCATGCCTGACATAATTGAATCATGTCTCCTCATTACTGCTGAATGTGTCCAATGGAGAAATAATGAATGTGTCCAATGGAGAAATAATGAATGTGTCCAATGGACAAATAATTGGAGAATTATCACGCTTGAATTTACCGTGGTGTTTTGCATCCTCAAACACCATTTGCAATCTTGTCGGATACTTCATATGGCTCCTTATTGTACTTCCTTGCCACAACGTTCTGCCGGCAAATCGGCTGCTTGTTTCGTGCTTGCTGGCTTCCTTGAGGTCCTTGCTGGCTTCTCTACGGTTTATCGAATGTGCTCCGAAGTTGTCAGCCGGGTGCGAGATATCGTCGGTGATTTAGGCTGTCATTGCATCTGCCGCCCAGCTGATTATGCCTAGCCGGCGCCGGGTCCTGGCCTGATGATGCCTAGCCGGCGCCGGGTCCTGGCCTGATGATGCCTAATCGGCACCGGGTCCTGGCCTGATGATGCCCATCCGGCGCCGGGTCCTCGCCTGATGATGCCCAGCCGGCGCCGGGTCCTGGCCTGATGATGCCTAGTCGGCACCGGGTCCTAGCCTGATAACATCCAGCCGGCGCCGGGTCCGCGCTGATGATTCGGGCTGTGTGGAGTCCCACCTCTCGCCATTGTTCGCCCGCGACCAACCGGCACCAGAGATTGGCGACGCCACATGACTCAACGGTCGATTTGTCGTAAGACCAATAGCCACCGGCTCGTGCTGGCCGGCCGTGGCCGGCGTCTGTGTGTCCAGCCGGCACTGACCTCTGCGTGACCCGCCAGTGATGAGGAGGAGGCTGCGCCGCGGCTGGGAGTTGGCCTGCCGCGCGCGTTCGGCTCGGCGCCACGCCACAGACGGTTCGAGGAGGCGGGACCGGCGCGTGAGGAGGTGGCCGGCCTGCGCAGCCAGGCGGGCGTCGGGCCCACGGTCGGCCTCGGCGCCATCGGACACTGGGAGAAGCACGCGCGGCATCGGCGCCAAGCTGCTCAAGCAGATGGGCTTCCGGGGAGGGGGCGGCCTCGGTAAGCCAACCAGGACAGGCAATGGGGAGACTGGAGACAGGTGCTGAGTAAACTGGACAATGGAAGTAGTGGTTAATTTCGTTTGCGCTTGAGCATCAGATGCAAATTACACACCTTCCAATTTTGGTATTGAAATGCGACTAAAATGTTCGATGCTACATAATGCATATTGTATTCAACATTCTAGCTTATTGGTCTCCATACAGCCCAGCTTCACTTCAAAAGCTCATGTCAGACAATTGAAGGCCATTCATGTCAGCTATGTTTTATTATCAGTTTCCCTTTTTTGGGTGCATGGATATGGACCTATTACCTACATATCTGACATAAGCTATTTATACTTGTCCTGTTGTGTTGTTTTCCACCCAAATTTCCGAATTTCTACACATTGAAACTGAACTGTCGCTAACTGGGTAATTAGTACTTGCAATCATGACCACTGATGACCGTTCGGGCGGTCACGGGCTGTCAAAAACTGTCGATAACTGAATCCCTCTGGAGTTACACATAACATTTCATCTCATGATTCTAGGACAAAATGGAAACTTAATGGTCTTTTTGTTAGTGATGAAAATGTGTGTGGTTCCCAATATAATTTGGTGAACTTTGACGCTATTTCACAACCGTTCGCGAGTGATCAATTCTGGTCGAAGCGCCCTAAAGTCCAAATAACTAACTAACGGTTAATAGAAATGCATTTGCAAAACACCTTAAACTTGGTCCCATTTTTAAGTTGTTTTTCAGTGACAGACCTACATGGAGTTTTATCTCAACTATTATCCAGTGGATGCTTGTTCGGAAACAATTATGCCAACGTCATTAGAGAATACTATGACAACATCCACGATCAGGGCTAGGACAACTACATGTCGGTTGTTTACATGTGATAACCACGCAGTGTTAGTCTTATCCGATGTCAGCGACGGGTGGAAGAGTATCTTCCTGAAAGTCGGTACCAGTACCTCAAAACGTGAAATGGCTAGGAGACAAGGTTTGTCTCCTTACCTCCGAATATCGCTCTTCATTTGGTGCGGCATTTTTTTGGTGGACCTGATGCTCCCAGAAAATCATTTTCTCCGCTAGATCACCACGGAGAAGTACCAGTGCATTCCGTTTAGGGATATCGGCTACATTCATTCATATTGTTACTTTTCTTTTCTTTTTTCTGATGTTGGCTTGTGCACAGATGTTGCTCTTTATTGCTCACATCTCCCACGTGTTTATGTGCCATTTGCCCTCGGCAACTGTCAATACTTGCAAATTTCTGTCAAATATGCCAACTAACTAGCACACAAGATATGCGAATAGCGTACACTTTCATTCATGTGAGCCATTCTGTTGTTCACCGTACGTGCTTTACCGCGATGGGAACGCATGATCATCTTCTGATGTCCTCTCACGCCCGTCCTGGCACAGGGGCGGGGATGGCCAGTGGTTGAGATACTCAGCTCTGGGTACGAAACGTCCCGGCTTCAATACTTCCACCACCCAGGACATTTTCCAATCCCGCGGCCCACCGGCCAAACAGTGTGGACGCCATTAGCCGTTGGCCGCCATTCGCCATTAGCCGTGATCGTGCGTAAAATGCTTCGCGAAGCACTCAGTAAACAATATGCCGTCCTGACACACAGGTAAGAACCTGCAGGGCATCCAGACGCCGGTGGAGGCGAAGCTGCGTAAGGGCCGTGCCGCCATCGGTGCGTACGGCCGCGAAAAGCCGGCGGCGGCGGCGGCGCCGCCCGCCGAGGCGGCCGTCCCCGAGCCGGAGCGCGAGTTCAAGGAGAGACTCGGGCAGTGGCGGCGTGGACCGCGCCGAAGAAGGTCGACTACGTGTACAAAACGCTCGACGAGCTGCTACAGGAGGGCAAGACGAGGACGCTGAGGCCCTCCAGTGTTGGGTGAGTAGACTGACTCGACGCCTGGCTACGTGTGGAGGGGATGGGTGGCTATGTGTCGAGCAGGTAGAGTTTCGTTGTGTTCGGCTGTATCTATGTGTGGAGGAAGTGTTTGGTGTCGAGAAAGACGTGCTTGAGTGTCTAGGTGTTAGTGTACCAAGAAGCAACTTCTTTTCTGCTGGGAAATGACATCTTTCTATCAGTAGGAGTAGTGTCGGTGTTAACGTGTGGTGTGTCCGCACCTGGATGCTTGCAAACTGTTGCACATGTCTGTCCGATGCCTTCGCATGTACAGTGTCTCAAATCATTTTGGCGCTGTGGTGTCAGAGTGGGAAGTTAGTTGCCTGCATGTAGTGGAGAGCAGAACTGCTTTTGTCAGATGAGAGAAGAAAAACATCGTGAATGCGATATCATCTTAATTGAGCATCTGCATACGATCTGCAACTGAGGTACGAGCCTTTTGGTGCTATATGTAATATGTGTGATGTGGAAAAAGAGCAGATTGGTGACTGAACAAAGTTACTTCCAACCTAATATTAATGTTTGCGTTTGCATTTATCAAAGTAAAAAAACGAGGTTCGGAATCATTCAGGCACATTTCAAGCACATGTTAGAGAGTGTTAATTTATGGATGAAATTTGAGAGGAAGAGTGGAAAATTATTTCGTCTGCGGTGTTATGCCACACGCAAACTCGGTCTTGTTGCGCCTGTGACAGCATGCACGTTGCTATGCGACTGAAAATGCTGATTACTACAATCATATCCACGTATTATGCTGGAAGCCGTGCATGTACACCTCTGTTGTGCACCGATTGGATTGTATTCAGTTTATAGTCAGTGTTCGTCCAATGCATGCGTCCTCTCATTTTGCTCAGATCATTACGGTAGGCGTAACTAATGTGGCGATGAAATTCGGGTCACTATGGGCGCCAAATCGCACCCTGTAGTCGGCGCTCCGTTAAGCCAAATAATCAATCAAATTCGGGTCATTGCCGATGGGCGTTCCGTCATCCTCGCTGGCTTGTTCTTTTGCTGCCGCGCTGACGCCCAGTGGCGTGTGCGTCGACCCGTCACTCGATGGCCTGATGCAATCCGGCGGCCTCACTTCCCGAGGAACAGCTCCTGGGGCACAGTTCCCGAGGCGTTATGGTCTGCCGGCGCCCAGTTATGGTGGCGTCATCCGCTGCTTCTGGTCTCACGTTAACCTGACTTGTGGCCTTCGGTCGCGTGTCCGGCGCCTGCCGATTCAGACTCTCGTGACGCTCTGGTGACCCGGCGCCGGCAGGTCCGGCAACCTCGCCCGGGTCAAGGTGATCGACATGACGGGTCGCGAGCAGCGCGTGCTGGACGGCTACCACGCCATCCACGGCCAGCGGCAGCCACCCGCCCGACGCGGCCGACCCCACGGACCCCGCCGGCCGGTGTGCCTTCCAGATGCCCGAGCTGCTGCACAACATTAACCTCATGGTGGACATCTGCGAACGGGTAAGCAGGCGACCGGACACTGATTGCACGCTGCCATGCGTTAATTAATCCTCCGGGGTTGAAGTTATCTGCAGATTGTGAATTCAATGACCATTATTATTTTGTTGATTAACTTCCACACAGCAGGACACCTCAGATGTTGTCTTTGCTATAAATATCGAAGAGCACGCCGTCACGCACAATCTCCAAACCGTGTAAAGCCCGTCAGTTGCTCAATATTGGCTCGTGCAGTGTTTGTGTGTCATGCGCAGCGTGTCTAAGTTCGGGCGTGATTGTGCAAAATCATGACGAACGAGACAAACGCGTATTTTTTCCGTTAATTTTCTACCTGAATGTTCACTGGGGCTCGTGTCATGGTGCTTGCAACACGCTGACTAACAGCCAACGTGGAACAAAGGGCAGAGCAATGGACGAGAGCGTCACGATGCACCTTTGCCTCATGCTCGAACATCGATATTTACAAAGCAAGGATATATTTGTGGTCAGTGATGGGGAGCAGATGCACAACAAACATTCGTACACCAACATAATAAAATACCCATATCACTCTCTGCACTACACACACCGTGCTTGCAACACTAGCTATAAACGAGTGGTTTGTAGAAGTGATAGGAAAGCGATCTGCCAGCGAACAAAACCGGCGTACTTATACGCTACACGTGTGCGAAGCGACTGGACTCAGTGGACTTTTCTGCTGGTTATTCCTCTACTATTTTACACAGCAGTGACTGGACGCCGGAAAAACTGAGTGGAGTGCAGAAGCGACAGCGCCTTTCTCCATAGTGACTTCCCTTCCATCAAGCATCAGCTACTGACCGTCTTCTTTCCTACACTGCGGCTGGGAATGAAGTTATCTCACTGACGACTTCGTGCCGCTCGGAATTCCTGTCTTCAACAACAGTGATCGTCTACTTCCTATCGTCTAGCTTCAGCTCTACCAGGTTTTCCATCTTCAGCTCTACCTTACATACGGATCTGCTAACCATCGCCTTGGCCAAATACCATCACGTCCCCCATCAGCAACGCGCACGCAACCGAACAGGGCTGCGACGTCGAACGCCCGCATCACTGTGACGTCATCAAAGCCTCGACCTTGGACGCCCCCGCCAGTCGCCACCCTCCCAAGCGAGAAACCAGACGAGGGAGCGTCGCCGTCGCCGTGACAACGCCCATCAAGAACACACGCCGGGGCAGGCGTGGCGCCAGGGGTGGCAGATCGCTTTCCTATCACTTCTACAAACCACTCGTTTATAGCTAGTGTTGCAAGCACGGTGTGTGTAGTGCAGAGAGTGATATGGGTATTGTATTATGTTGGCATACGAATGTTTGTTGTGCATCTGCTCCCACTACTGACCACAAATATATCCTTGCTTTGTAAATATCTGCGACCAGACTGTCCGTAATAGCCACTGCACGTGGAGGGCATGTATTGTTAAATAAATAAATAAATAAATAAATAAATCGACAAACATATTCATTCACATCAATTTATTGATTAACAAGCATGTTAACACATTGATTCACCACGCAGCGCCCGCTGTCGCTGGTGGCCAGGCATCGCCAGCGCAGCCCCGAAGTGTTTCCCCTGGGAGATCCATGGCGTGGCTGGTCGCTGCAGGACATCATCGGGACCGACCGGGCGCTGCGGCACGAGCGGGACCGCCAGGTGACACTGGAGCACGAGGAGGCGCAGCTGACTGAGCTGATCGCCTGCCACGGCAGCCAGCTGCAGCGGGTCGACGAGGTGGCCAAGGCGGTCGACTTCCTCGAGAAGCACAAGCTGCACTCGAAGCCCGCCTCGCTGGATGCCGTCATTCAGCTCTTCAAGAAGCTCAAGGTGAGCTGACTGCCTGCCTGACTTGGTGGAGCCAGTGCCGATGGGTGTGCGTTCGGGATAGCCGGTGGTCGCTGAAGGACGATGTGGTCGACGCGCCCTTACATCTATATATATAAATATTTATATGTATATACGTATATATACAGATATATATATAAATATATATATATATATATATATATATATATATATATATATATATATATATATATATATATATATATATATATATATATATATCGGCTAATCGAGTCCGTGTGACGATATCGTTGTGACTGACGGGCTGGTGCTCAGGAGGCCTATCTGCTTCAAAATATGGGAGTATTTGGATGCCAGTTGCTGATGAATCGATATACCTGTCCATCTTGCGATTGTGCTGAGCCTGGAGAAAGGGTGCGTTCCGGTCATGGCCTCTGAAGCCGGCCAGGGTCAAGGAAATACAGATTTTCTCGAGGTTAAAAATAATTGGGTGAAGTGGAATTTCTTTCAGCGTTTTCATACGAACAACGTGTTCGAGATGCAAGGACTGTTTCAGTGTCTGGTGTATATTTACAGTCGCTTGGAGCATGCACTTCTCCCAATTGTTCTTTTTACCTTCCAATTCAGCTCGTTACACATGATGTACAAAATGTTTAGGTAAAGACGAATATCTGAACTTGAATCACGGGCGTTTTCTGGTGCGCTGATTGTTGGTGCATCGAATTCCCACGACTCCCGAACATGCACTAGTCTCTTAGCTCGGGCGTCCTTTGAGCTCTCAGTATGAACGTTTTGCAGACAGAATATCCGACCGAGTTCGAGGTGTTCGAGCTCGACTACCTGGCGCCCGACTATGTGTTCCCGCTGGTCAAAGATCACTTGCAGCACTGGAACCCGCTCAACAATCCAAAGTTCGGCAGCGACGTCTTCTCCCAGCTGAAGGAGGTGCTGGAGGGCAGCGAGCGTGTCGCTATGGAGCAGGACACGCCCATCGATGTCTACCACAGGTGGGTGCCAGTGACCGGCTGGATGGCAACGTATCAATATCGCTGTAACACAGGACGCCACCGACCCTAGTGCCGTGAGACCGCATTCCATCACCCTGCTCCGCCCCACACCGTACTCTAGTTGCCTTTCTCTGCACTGTTTTGTCTATTTCCTTCACCCCACGGTCTCTGAATGGCCAGAACAGCAGCGCTCTGGAGCCACATATGCCGCCGTCGGTGTGTCTGGAGCCGCGTATGCCGCCGTCGGAGTGTCTGGGAGCCGCGTATGCCGCCGTCGGTGTGTCTGGAGCCGCGTATGCCGCCGTCGGGTGTGTCTGGAGCCGCGTATGCCACCGTCGGTGTGTCTGGAGCCGCGTATGCCGCCGTCGGGTGTCTGGAGCCGCGGATGCCGCCGTCGGTGTGGTCTGGAGCCGCGTATGCCGCCGTCGGTGTGTCTGGAGCCGCGTATGCCGCTGTCGGAGTGTCTGGAGCCGCGTATGCCGCCGTCGGTGTGTCTGGAGCCGCGTATGCCGCCGTCGGAGTGTGGAGCTGTATGTGCCACCGTCCGGGTGTGTGGAACTCTATATGTTGCTGACAAATTGTATCCTTAACTGTGGATACTGCTGTCGGAGTGTGTGGGTACTCCTGTAGCTATGGATATTGCCTTCAGCATGTGTCTGTAGCTGTGTATATGCCATCAGTGTGTCTGTAGCTGTGAATATCGCTGTCAGTGTGGGTGTGTGTAGCTGTGGGGTATTGCCGGCAATGTGTACATGTAGCTGCGAATATCGCAACCAATGTATGTATGTAGCCATGGATGCTGCCGTCAGTGTGTCCATGCTATGGATCCTGCTGTCAGTATGTGTCTGCAGTTACAGTCTACAGTTACTACAGTCGTCATCGTGTTCCCTTCCAATAGACTCCTGTGGAGCTGTGGATGCCGCCGGTGCGGGCCGCCGTCAGCGTGTGGCTGCCGAAGAGACAGCCCGGAGATGACGCAGCTGCTGGAGCTGTGGCGCCCGCTGCTGCCGCGCTGGATCATGGAGAACGTCATCGACCAGCTGGTGATGCCGCGCCTGCAGGCCGAGGTGGACGCCTGGAACCCGCTCACGGACGCCGTGCCGATCCACAGCTGGATCCACCCCTGGATGCCCACCCTCGGTGGGTGATGCGTACCTCCCATCTCTATTACCCACAGGTGCCTATTGTTGAGTGTAGTGGTCTCTCCTGGATCCACCTAGGCGACATACACTGTTTGTGCAAGACACCGGCATCCAGTCCCACCTTTGGGACGCACCAGGGCCATTTTGCGCTATCTGCTGACAGCCGACCTGTTTTGCGGGGTTGCAGGTATGGGCATGAACAAGGTGATATAGATGGCAATTTTACCACGATAGGCGTGCATGTTGTCATTTGTATGCTCCGAAGCTGCAATATCGCAACTATGTGCCTTCTGTGAAAAAAAATAGAGAGAGAGAGAGAGAGAGAGAGAAATGCGTGGTGTTCCGTGCTGTCATGATGCCCGGCTCAGAGGAGGCCGCTGACCGATGTCCGTGCTCCGACAGACCAGCGGCTGGAGATAGTGTACCCGACCATCCGCCACAAGCTGGCCAATGCACTGCTGGCCTGGCACTCCGTCCGACCGCTCTGGCTCCGGCTGATCCTGTCGCCCTGGGTGGGCGTCATGGCGCTCCGGCAGTCTCGAGGCATTCCTCGTCAAGAACATCCTGCCCAAATCGCACGGCCCTGTCCGAATTGGTCATCAACCCACACCAGCAGGTCGGTGCAGGTCGCCAGGTGGACGTCAATCCGCGCCAGATCAGTGCAGGTCACAAGCAGCTCAGTGCATGCCTCCAACGGGGTTATGTGCTCTTGCGGCGGGCCGGCATGGGTCACTCCTCGGTCGGTCGGTGTTAGGTGAACCCACAGGTCATCTGACCCCCACAGGCTATATTCTGCAATAATTGCCTGCTGCCAACTGTTGCCCTGGTAGATGAGTACCAGGCAATGTCCGGATGTTTTATCATGACGCACTGGAGCTTGCAGATGACTCGGTATCCTGTGATGCCTGGTTTGGGTGATAACTGTGTGCTGCCGTGCCAGGTGCTGGACCATTGGAACTGGGTGATGGACTGGGAGGATCTGCTCTCACCGGTGCATCTCGTCAGTATTCTCGACAAGATCTTTTTCCCCAAGTGGTTGCAGGCGAGTTGCGGAGCTTCCAATGGGGGCTTGCTGTAGAAAGGCACCAAGGATCGAGATCGTGTGTCTGGGGACAGGGAGTGAACTACTTCAGTAGCTGCTTGTTTTTGAATACCCGATCCCTCTGAATCGCGTTATTCACGGGTGAATCGCCGTTTCTTTAGATACCCTATGTCCGTTAGGGTCAGTATATTCTTAGATCCGTAGATGATACCGCGCTTCGCTGGTAGTTGGCTGCGTTTTCGTGGATGCCTGGTGCGAGAAAGAGAGACACTGATGAATGAGTGGAAATGCTCGCCGCCGTTACGTGATGGGCGCATGTTTCCCCCTGCAGTACGTGCCCGGGAAGGAGATGTGATGGAGCCTCGGAGTTGTGTTACAGTGCAAGCCAGCCGGGGGCTCGATGCACTAGTGATAAATTATCCACGAAATAAGGTGGAATATACCACTTTCTGAGCATTGAATAGACAGGCTTTTTCCAAGAAGATATCGACACCATGCTTGCTGATATGTGCTTGCGAAGTCTCCATGACTCGGAGACTAGTAGATTAGGGGTAAATTTGATTGCCCGTCGCACAATCGAAAGGTTGTACGTTCGAGTCTACCTGCCAGTAATCTTTGCTCAGGACCAATCGGCGTGAGATTGGCGCGACGCTCATAACAACGGTCGATGTGTTGGTTGGTTATTGGCTTCACGACGCATCGACCGCTTGGAGTCATGTAGCGTCGCGAATCCTCTCACGCCGATTGGTCGCGATGCAAAGAGTAAAGCGACAAGTGAGACTCCGAACCCACAATCTTTCGATTGTGATAAAAGCAGTTACCCCCAGACCACTCGTCCCCTGGGTCGATGTGTCGTAAAAGTAATCAACAACCAACCAACCAAGTCTCCATGACCTGTTCCCAAGTATTTTATGTAGAAGTAGTATGTGTATCCTGACCAGTATGGATTGACTACCTATACAAGCATCTCGTGACACAATTCCAGATGCAAAAGATGATCTAGATATGGTTCGTCATACGATGCGGTCTGTTGATTACATGGCATTGCAACGTTACCGTTCCCATAGGTATGCATATTAGACTTCTCCAAAATTTAACCAGAAACGTACACCAATGAGTGCACTGTTGACAGAATTGGAGCTTGAAGGATTGAAAAGAGGGGACGAGTAGTTTAGGGGTAAGGCCCGTCTCACAACTGAAAGATTGTGGGCTCGAGTCTCACCTGTCGCTACTATTCCCCGCGGTAATCGGTGTGAGAGATTAGCGACACCACACGACTCACGGGTTGACGTGCAGTAAACATGATAACCAACCAATGACTGAAATGATATTTTAATTGGCATGCTTCCTGGCAGGTTTATGCGTGCTACTGCACCCGTTTCGACATCCGGTAGGGAACAGACTAGTGCTAGAAGTGGACACCCGTTCTGCGTACGCGCAACTTCTTGTGAAAATAATCTTGATTTTGTTCGTATAGTGGCGCTTTTGGCGCAATTATCGGCGCATGCATAGACTGTTTACGTGTTCGCACCAGAATGAAGCTTAATGCCATCATATTAGTTTTTCTGTAGACTGTGTAATATGGAAGTAAGCAATATGGAGACAACTTTAGATACAATGAGCCCGTTCAATGCAGAAAATCATTTCAAATTTCCTAAAAGCGGCTCTAGAGCAAGCAAGTTTTCCGACGCGATTACACCAAGAAACCAATGCCATTTGTGCACTTACGCATAACTGTCAAATATTTTTGGAAAATGTGTGCTAACATAAATCATACTCCTTGAAATATAACTGCATTTGGCGTTAATCAGCAGTCAGTG